>JASANF010019167.1:0-32226 GCA_030248245.1 Trissonchulus sp. WLG1_4 | reverse complement strand
TAACACATAGTCAGAAAGTTAATTAACCCAAGTCTCTTTCACACTAATTTGGAGCTTAACCCGTGTAGGCTTTTTCACAGCTTTACTAAGCTTAACTTTAAACTTTTGAAAATGCATTCTTGTGTACCTGCACTAGCGTTTTATCCATCTAAATAAAATTTTAGATTATCAAAACTAAAATAAGTGTTTTCACGTGTTCATTAACCAAGCAAATTTAAACTGCCTGCTCTCTCTGACCCATCCTTAGTTTTTTAGCATTGTAATTCCATCAATGTCATCCGACGCGTCGGGCCTCAAATTTCGGACGCCAAGAGACATTTTCGTTTGAAACCGACTGTACAGCCATGGTCAAAATGACCAAAACTCACACATTCGGCCACTTTTTAGTGTCAAAAATAACTCAACACCGCAACGACATCCATGACTGCGCAAATGTGCCGCACTGCTAAGGCCCTTTGGGTTAGTCTGACAGTTAGGCATCAGCCAAATAGGCATCAGATTAAAACTAAAACTTTCATGGTTCCGATGTCTTCATAAACAATCTTGGAAACATTGTTGCAGCAGGTTTAGTTGCAGCCCTTTTGCAATCGAAATAATTACCTGCCACTAATGACGTAGGTAGGTACGTACACGATCTGACATACACACACCCACACACAGTGTGTATTTTAGGAACCTAGCAGTCAAATAACACAGCAATCGCCTGATTTACGTGGTATTTATAGGAGCCTTTTGCACTATAGTATATACGCGGCGGCTGAGGCCGCCGCGTAAAAACTCTAACTGCACCATAATATCGACACCTAACTTACACTTAGTATAATCTTTAAAAGTGAAAATAAAATTACCAGGGCTGCCAAGTAAAACCAAACAGACTTTGAGGCACGGCCGAAGTTTGGAAAAATTAAATAATCAAGCCGAAAACTCAAGCCGTTGCGTAAATCTTTCCTTTTCCTCAGGATTGGAGAATATTTATAAATGAGAAAAAAGATGAAATTGCTTTAATTAATTCAGTTCTAACCAGCTGAGATGAGCCTAAGCCAGGCCACAGCGGACAGATTCGAAATTGCGGAAATTTAGACGCCTGAATAACTTCATTTAGTTTTTTCGCCAGTTTTTTGCGTTTTCCAGAGTTCTGCTGAGAGTCAATGAAATGACTTATAGTCTTAACCCCGGTTCATACTTATCCTTCAGGACACAGGGACAGAAACAAGGACAAATTTCAAATGAATGTTGTGAGAAACTGCTTAATTTTTGGCACACGAACTGGACTTGCTCCCAACTTTATTCATGCGAAAAACCGCTACAAATTACAGGCCAATTGTTTGGGAATCGCTTAGGGACAAAACGATCCGGACAGGGACACAAATGAACCGGGTTTTAGACGCAAAAACAACAAGTGCGGTTTTCTGTTCAAAATTTACAGACGTATATACTGTATGTCTGCTCAGCCGGCAAAATAACGAAAATAATCATGTAGCCAATAAGTTTGTAGAGGTGACTAGTGTCGTGTCAGAATTTGACAAGGCATACTGAAACTTTTTTACTAAAACAAGTTATAATACTAATGACCGTAGATCATAACTACCTACGTCCTATCACTCAACAAAAGCTCAACTTCAATAGTCGAAGTGTTTTCTAAACAGGTGCTTTCAAGAAGTAAATTATTAATTTTGTTTTCAACGTCGAGCTAAAAATATGCTTACATATCAAAGTATATACGAAGATGAAAAATAATAAGTCAGAGTCGAGACACCTGGTTTATCGCTGAGATGTCCGCAGGAAAAATTACCAAATAACAGTATTCATCATTAAGAGTAGTACTGTGTCCTGATCAGGGATATAACAGTAGGTACAGCATGTCCGCGGGACTATGCTACAAACGTTTCAGTGTCATACTCTTCCTATTATGTACTCTTGCTACCATTAAGTCTAAGTAACACTAAGCCCCAAAAATTGGTAAAGTTATTCCATGGTGTCACCCTTGTTTTATGCTTGGTATATTCAGTCAAAGTTGTCAGAGCGCGTAAAAATTCTAATTCAACAGTGAAGTGTAAATTCTAGTTTGTAAATTCTTAAAAACTCAAAGCATGTACAGAAAGTGGGCTTAATTTGTACCTTGCAACATTTACTCTACATGATATGCACATATAAGCTGCATAGTCACGTGGAGAGTGGACACCACAATAGTTATAGACTAAGTTGATAGAATAAAGGCTTTACTCGTAGTTTTTTAACTCGCACATACATAAACAACTGGCTATTATGTGGCTATGTGGGGCAACATCGTTCCATACAATTTTTAAAAAATGTCATTTTTTAATTCCCACAGATTGTTAATTCTACAGACAATGTTCGATTGTGATTTATATGTATATGATCAAACAAAAGCAGCTAACAAATAATAAAAAAATGTACTGCACAGGTAAGCATCAGAAGCATACGAAAACACCTCACCATTGACTTCTAAGCTAAAAAGTACTTGCTAAAAGCTAAAAGTAAAGTTATTTTTTGGGTCGCAAATTTAAAAATGACATCTACATTTCTCGGTCTAACAATGCTTTCTTCTTTTTTCCAAAAATTAAGGACAACTAGGCATATAAATATAGCAGAAGACATGAAAATTTGGCCGAAATGCTGAAACCAACATTTTTTCAGCTGCAATAATTTTTTTGCCAAGTATATATATAGTAGATCCTGAAAGAAATAGGTAAATAAATCTGTGAATAGACTCAGATACTCACTGAAATAGACAATGTGTCAAAAAAGATAATACTTGACAAAAAAAGATAAACCAAATAAAAGCAAAAACAATACGAACACGAAGCCGAAAACATCTTTTCTAAATCCATAGCTACTAGCTTAGCTAGGCAACCATATCCATAAGTTGACCATTATTGTTTAGACAAAACAAAAAACTGGTATTTTAGCCGCTTGAAGTAAAGATTTTCAGGTTTCCAGCGCAACGCATCTATCGTGCTGCCTAGCTGGCAATGGTAGAAAAATGAAACGTCTTCGCATGCATTGTATAGTTTCGCCATGACAATAATTACAAACTACAGAATAATTATGACTAGAAACATCTTCAAGCTGTCGAATACACGTTTGACCGAAATTAACGGAACCATAACTCAACCCCTAACTTAAAACCGAAAAAAAATGAGTTTCAATAATGAAGAAATAATGAAGAGTATAAAACGGTGGTCACAAAATTACGTCGCCTGTGTTTGCTATTTTTGGTCGTTGGTTAGACCTTTCATGTGATTTTTATGTCATGACTTGATGATGTGTGAAGGATAAGCAATGGTTTTTCTTCTAAAACTGTTTTCCTTAATATTTTTAATCTCACGTCTCAAAGATCCATAGTCAAAAAATGTTACAAAAAATCACAAAATAAAACTAATTAAAAAAAGCCAGTCCTACACAGAAGTGCCAAGTTCGCGTTCAAATAGATTATGCTCCATGAGAAATCGCATGGTATTGGTGTAGCCCAGTTTGTAGTAGTCGTCCAACACGTCCGGCTTTGGCGGAAACAACGTGTGCGCTCCACGAATGGCGTTGTACCAACTCACCTAAAACAAATAATATAACTTTGTTGTTAAGTTCGTGATGGTGACCATAGACATAAATGGGGTGGGGGGGGTCTCGTTAGCGATCAACCGGAGGCTCCGGCTCCGGCAAAAAAGTGTCGGAGCCGGAGAATTTTCATTGTTCAAACTTTGGCAAAAAGTTCAAATTCTGAGAAAAAATCTCAGAAGGTTAACGAAGCGGTTAGTGGGTTACAGTACTTATATTAATGGCAGTTGTACATAATAGATGACTACCCCTCTCTAGCATTATGTAATTTTACGTCTTCAATAGACTACACTTGGCCTAAAAATCAAGTTTCTCACACTTTTTTCCCGGGGGCAACCTATAGGCTTGTAACTACGTGACCTAGTGATTTGAACTTGACTTTTAACTCTGATGTTTTCGGCCGGCCAAATTTAGTGCAATGTTTGCATGCGCTGTTATTTCGCAAATTTTTGTGTTAAAATAGCAAAAAAGTTCATTTTTACCCATTACACAAAATCGAAAAGTCATTCTCCCCCAAAGTTTTTACCTGGCTACGCGACTGATATACACCTAATCTACAGGGGTTGGGAGGACGGCGGTAATCCCTGGAAGCTAGAGACATTCACGGCATTGTATCTTCTAAAAAGTGCAATCTTTTCCAAATTTGTATGTTTTTGGGGGTATATAGTATATACGCTTCTTGACAATTTTGCAAGGTTTGACTAAAAGGGGGAGGTTCAGACGGACACCCTGAACAATCCCCAACCTCTGCCTCCTGACTACGCCCTTGGCACCGCAGTCAAAATGCCATACTGGTCAATTTGACCTTTGACCAAATTTTTGACTTTTTATCAATGTTGATAAAAATGTGTTGTGAGATCAGATCACCCAAAACCGGGACCAGTCAGTGGCCAACAACTTGTCGTATTCGTGTGTAAAGACACATGTATAGAAATTGGGCGTGATTGTTGAAAAATTAGAAAATGCTGTTTCGAAAAAAAATTGAAAATTATTTCACAATTGTCAACATTTCTTACTAATTTAAATTTAAAAAAAACACTGTCTGCGGCTCCGGCTTCAGCATTTTATATCCGGCTCCGGCTCTGGCTCAGGCAAAATTTTACCTCCGGTCGCTCGCTAGGTCTTGTGCCAAATTTTGGAACCGACATTTTGGATAAACTTTGCTGTTCGACCAAAAATACCTCGACTTCTGTAATTTTTTTGAAAAATGCCATTTTACGCACTTGTGTGTTCGTGAAATAATACATAATAATTAAGCGCGCTGATATTGGACATCAAATTATTATTTTATTATATTATAGCTGTTGTTATTAATTTGAAAACTAGGCGTTGACAAATTATGAGGAGCATATCACGCTAGACTTTTCGATAAACACGCCAAAACTAAACCAGTTTATACTTCGATATATACTTCTACTTCTAAACTTTCGACTATCCTGTTTCAACGCCTCCAAGAAAAGGGCCCTTAGTTTCAATTATCATAAAAAATATATGGTGGAATGCATAAAGGCAGTCTTAACCCAGTCTGGCTAAACGCAGTCTAAGGGCAACATTCTAACCTATGTAATACGTGTAGAATTTTTTGTTACGATGTTCCAAATTACTGAAATAGAACGTCTTAGACTGCTTTTAACGTAAAACTGCCTTTATGCATTCCACCTATAATGTCTGAAATTATATCTTCCAGTCCCACACAATTCTACAATCCCACACCTTCATTTGCTGCTGTCCCAAAACCATGGTCCAATCAAACAGCCCAATTTCTGCCGGACAAATATCAGCATTGCTGCTGAAGGGAGAAATGGTGAGCGTCGGAAGATCGCTGAATTCCGGCAAATTATTCGTAAAGCCACCATCGACGTATTGCTGAAAAAAAAAGAGTATGCAGATAAAACGCAGCAATTTAGCATTCGCGACTGATTAAATTTCTAATAATCGCTTTCTTTAGAACGCTAGGGGATAACAATAATAGAGCTCACGAGACTTGCTGCCCATTCCTTTACCGGATTAAAGGGTTAATTTTAATCGGACTAAACGGTTTAAAAAATCAAGCTCAAAAATGCCATTCCAAAACTTTCGAATCAAACGGAGTTAACTTTTAGCGCGCTGCTTTTGAATCGGACTTAACTGACTTGCACGCGAATGTTAAGCATGCATGTTAAATCCTTTTAGTCCAGTGGTAGTTTTGGAATAGGGTCAGACTAAAATTATGCGGCTGACTTATTTTAACTCGTTTAGTCCGTTTAACCCTATTAGCCATTCCTAAACCTCGGACTAAAATAAGTCCACTCCGTTTAATCCGGTAAAGTAATTGGCCCTTGGTGATGATTTTTAGCATTCTCGACGTCGACGGCATATAGCTGGCATATAGTTTTGCTTGAGGGAACGTCTGCCCACAAAAACTAGCTAAGTAGATCAGCACTGTGACATCCACAAAAATTTCCACTTCATCAATATCTTCACTTATACATGCAGTTGTGGGGGATGGGCAGGGTGGAACTTGCCCCAAAATTCGGTCGCAGGGAACAGAGGGGGGCGGACGGGGTATTTCAACGTCTATAAAGTTTTCGGCTAAACTTTCCTTGGACAGTAAATATATTTTCCACTCACCACTCCGTCGATCAGGGGCGGGGACTGCCCGGTGCCAGCGAAGAGCGGTATATAACAGCTGGCCATCAGACACTGAAACAATATGGAACATTGTTGCATATATTTTAGCTGTCGCGCTAAAAACGCACGACGGCTGACTGAAGATTTATCTTGCAGCGTTGAAATGCTCATTCTTTCTCCTTTACTGCCAACCAAAATGGAGTTTAGTACATAGATGTATATGGATGGGGGGGAGTGAAAAAAATAGCATACGAAGGAAGGCTCAGTTATCTGCATATTTGAGTGTAATTTGAGCATAAACAAGTTCTTACTATTAAATACTAAAATAAAATGGAAAAAATGGGTTGAAAACGGGGTGAAAATAGTTTCTATTCCAAAACTTCACTTCTAACAAACCGATGCGAGAACGGATTAAATTAATAAACGGATAGCCTGGCTATTTTTTTATCTCTCTCCTGTACGCCAGCCAAACCTAGCGAAATGGTTCAGTGTATGTATTATATAACACAAAAAAGCTCAATAGAATAAATCGATTTTACTTTCAGCAATACATGTCTTGAGGGGAATCTAGAAAGCAATAGGTTGGTTTTATCAGTGACTCGGGTGGCGGAAATATACAGGCGACCATCGGCCTTTCGATGTGCGTCGGGCGGTAAAAGTTTGTCTCCCGTTTTTTCTAATCTCTAAAATAGAAAAAAACAAATCCCCAAAACATTCACACTGTTGTAAGATCCCAACCAGTGATGTAATAATTAGTACCAGGAAAAAATGAGGTAGCGTAAATAGGTTGAACAAAAAAATATTTGTGGACTGTTTTCACGACTGCAGAATTAGCGTTCAAAAGTAGACACTCCCAGGGGCTCAGAGTGAAAGAATATTATGTAGTCACACTCACTATTAAGAGTCGCATGTTCCCTGCATGTAACGGGATTAAAATTTTCAGGGGCTTCGGCAAATTTTGAAGACTCACCCTTTGATCGACCAAAAATATACGCTAAATTTACCAACTTTAATAAAACAATTATTATTCCCTTTTGCTTGCTAAAATTTTCAGAACCCTTCCACCCATGACCCTCTTCTTGTTCATTAATTATGTTCGGTTCGTTCAATCCCTGACAAGTATGAACCAGGCTTTAATCGAGTGAGCCACAAAGACCGTAGAATATCCCAGATAGACAGAGCTACCTCAATGATGCTGTATCCGGGCGTGAGGGCACCAAGGGGGGCTGAATTCACTTCGTCGGCCATGCGATACAGTATTTCCACGGTTTCCTGAAAAACACAAAATTATACAGAGATTATTCAGATAAGAAATCGGTTCTGGTAACCGGTTTTGTAAAATACGAAGAACTGCAAAAAAGTCGATCCTGCAAAAGCATTAATCAAAACCGCTTCTTGTACGATTTCAGTTCAAATTTGCTAAAGTATATAACCGCTAAGTGCTGACAAAAATGATTACACTATTATGTTTGCCTGCCATCATTTGTCTCACCTTCTGCTATAAGAGTGAGACACTATATGTACTCTTGATTAGTGTTGGGATTTTTTCGAAACGTACCCGAACCCGAACCCGAACCATTCGTACCCGAACCACCCGAACCCGAACCCGAACTGCATAACATTACACACTAACTATATTTGAATATAGAATGTCAAAAAAGTGTGGAGCAATTGAGTCAACAACCTTTAGTGCAACGAATAAATACTTTCAATATTTAACGTTGAATGAAGGATTAGTCAGCAAGAAACCGACTTGATTAAGTTTCATGCTTAATCAAGTCATAGTCATTCTCCCCCGTTGTTTCTATTTTTAGAAAAAAAAGATGAAACGTGTAGGTGCTAGTGTTTGTTACCGGCCGGAATTTTTGGCGGGCCTTTTCGGCCGAACATTTTTGCCCGCCGGAGCCGGTCGGCGACTTACGCGGCCGGTCACAAATACTAGTAGGTGCATAAGGTACTTATCTGGTACGAAAGTTGCGCAAAAATTTCCGTCTGTAGCTTCAATAAGTAAGCTTCATCAAACTTTATAAATGCTTTGTATGTTAACAAGTGACGTTATGCTCGTTCGAATTCGAATGAGCAAATTCATATGTCCCTATTGGTGCGCGTAACCGCGACAGTTTTGCGTTTATTTGCTCTTCGATGGTATAACTAAATGTCTAAGCCAGATGCACTTATCTCGTTGCTCAGTGCGCTTATAGCACTCATAAAGTTTATGACTTATGAGTACATTGGTACTCGCTGTCACGATGCGCGATTGAACTGAAACACCAAACAGTTTCTGCGTGTCCGTTGCAAATTATTCTTCGCGCTTAACAAAGTCTTATATGTCATATTGGCATCTTCGAAAGCTACCGCTCACGCATTATTCGCGCGAATAGACATGCATAGAGTTAAGGCCTAAGGCTGATTTAAATTCAGAGGCCTGCACGGCCTACTTTTTTGGCCCGTGGCCCAGCTCGGCCCGTTGGGAGCATTTTGAGACCTAGCCCGTTTCAGACCGTTCAGCGTCGTCTGTCGGCCCGGCCCGTTGGCAGGAAAAACGGTCAGTGGGCCATAGACTCTGATATTGCGGTCAAATTGTGTTACTCGTACCAATGGCCTACCCAGAAGAAAATTGGGGGAATGACCTTTCAATTTTTTCGTAATGGGTTAAAATGCACTTTTAAGCAATTTTAACACTTCAATTCGCATTACAAAGACAAACACAAGATCACTAAGCCATCAGGTTGCAGGAGTGTGGGGGCGGCAGCCTCCAAAAAATTTTCAATTTTTAGGTCGAATTTGGTCAACTGGAGACATATCTGAAATTTTTTCTGCCAGAAAAATTAAAACAAAAGGTAGGAACGTCACATCAGATAGCCCATATATTACACAAGTTGACAACTAAATGCAGCATGATGTGCTTATGCATAGATGCATTAGCTTAATAGCTCAAAATAATAACAAGGAATATAGCCCAAAGAGTTGAAGGGGTCTGGGGGCGGTAGTCCCCAGCAAAAACGATTATACAATTTTTGATTTTTGGGCCCAATTTGGTCAACTGGAGACATATTTGAAGTTTTTTAAACCAAAGGGCGATAAAAACCAAAGGGGGGAAAATGTGAAGTTCATTCTATTTATTCTACTAAAAATGTTTATGATCTTTAAAAAAATCGGTATAAAAATTTTGTAATTTGGTCAGAAAATTTAGGTACCCGAACCACTTTTTGCGTCCCCGAACTGACTTGTACCCGAACCCGAACCCGAACTCGAACCGAAAAAACAACCCGAACCGTACCCGAACCCGAACTTTCGTCCCAACACTACTCTTGATACTCCAAAACTACCAGTTTGTTGCACCACGTCTTAGTTTAAACCTTCTTCTATAAGAGTGAGACACTATAAATTATGTACTCTTAATACTCCAAAACTACCAATTTTTTGCACTACGTCTTAGTTTAAACCTTCTTCTATAAGAGTGAGACACTATTATGTACTCTTGATGCCGCAAAACGACCCAACCACATACGGTGAGTCTGCGAGGTATGGTAGTGAGCACCGCCGCCACAATGGCACCTGCGGAGGCGCCCGCATAGCGCTGCACGCGACTGAGCAATTTCTTGGCGTGTCTGTAGAGACAGCAGGCAGCGCCCAGTTCATAGATGCCCAGGAACCCACAGCCACTGAAGGAAAGGGCACAGGGACCCCGGAAATCCTTGGGGGTGTTATTGTTGGTTGCCGTCATCATCGAGTGATCATGCTTGGCTAATGGGAGCCAAAGCCAAAGTGAACAGTTATTCCTGAAATACGTTACTCCAATTTACGACAAATATATACCCGGGACTCGAGATGTATATACATGGGGGGTATCAGTGCCTTGTTGCACAAACACCGATAAAACATCAGTTATCCGTGAGTTATCAGTAAAATACGTTTCACAAAATTTACTGATAACCATACATGTAACTGCACCAAAATTTTGGGTACCCCTCCCCCCCTTGGTGGGACCCCCCCTCCCCTGCGTCAATTCATTTTTGACCCCCCTACTCCCAAAAATGACGCAATTTTTACCTTTTTTGACCAAAAAACGCAGATTTTGACAATTTTTGGCGAAAATTTTGGTAATAATCGCTTAAATTTAGCAAAAAATGCTGATTTTTTTCAAATTTTGCCCAAAATATTACTCCCGCCAGGACCCCCCCTCTTTTTTCCCCTGGTGGGACCCCCCCTCCCTCCCCCGAGACCGAATTTTGGGGGGTCTTCCCCCCCAACTACATGTATGCTATAACTGATAATTATCAGTCCTATATAAATCGCATTCGAATTTCGAATTTATCAGTAAATTTTGTGCAACGCTACACTGATAATGATAAAAATTTACTGATAACTCATCAACTTTTGTGCAACAGGGCCGTGATCTTTTTTGGCTTTTAGTGGAGGGAGGGCACATATCGGGGGGAACTGGGAAGGCACTTATAAATTCCAGTTCCACCTCTTAAACTGCTGATTTATGCATATTGCAAATTAACCATCTTTTCCCACAAATTTTACGATGCTTAAAGATACCGGACGAATAAATTCAGGGGGGTGCAGTGTAGCACCTGCTTGCATAAGCAAAACTTAGTTGGTCCTGACACATTTACTAAAACGAATATTACAACTGAACTCAAGTCAACACGCAAATTGGCAATTGTATTTTTGTCTTCGAACTGACAGAGTACATAATAAGTCATTTGGTTCAATTTGATAATAAAGTGCATATATATACTAGTTTATTACTTTTGTCCATGAATAATTGCAAGAAGACTACTTAAACTTAACACAAATGTGGCAATCTGCACGAAAAACGTTAGAAGCAGACTAGTCCATATACCAAAAAATCAGTAGAAACTATTATTCAAACTATTTTTCACAACAGCTAATCAAACTTTGTCCTTGACCGTTTCCTTTACTGGTAACAGTCACGCATGTTCGATTGCGGTCTAGCCACATTACGACGAGACTTTGTGCACACGGACAAAATAGTTTTGCTTATTTCATCGGCTCATGCCTTGTAGGCCAAACAAAAAGTGGGAGGACTGTACGGGCAGATGGGCAAAAGGGCGACTCAGGTTTTTACAGTCCTAAAGATTCAGCGAGTTGAAATGACGTTGCTAAACTAAGGGCCTTTTTATAAATTAATATTTAGACCAGCAAATAACTTTACTAGATTAACTAGCTTAATTTCATAACTCAACTTATGATTGTTTCATTCATAAAATTTTGCAATTAAAAGCAGATGACACGGTTTACCGCTCGATCTACGAAGTTTCAAAAACTTCCGTCAATCATAACTTACTGAGGCTTATTCTTTAATCCTGTTAATATAATTTATTAACTGAAGTTATTTCTAATCCTGTTAATATAATTTATTAACTGAAGTTATAATCTTAATCCTGTTTATATAATTTATTATTAATGTAAAATTATCTGCAGGCAGGAGGATTAATGCAAACTAGGTTATGGAACCACGATTTGTGGATACAGTAACTAAGAAGACTAAACAAGAACACATTTTGTTTCCACAATGAGATGGTTTCAAACCCAATCTGCTTTGCAATAGGCAGAGACCCAAAGCAAAAGGTAAACAAAATACACTCAATTTAATTTACAAAAAGGATATATATACAATTTTTAAGACACGAACATTCCCGGGAGCAAAAGCACTACAGTATCGTAATTTCATTTTACACTCACAACCCCACATTTTTACTCACCTAATCAATAAAAATTTCAAAAAGTTTACCAAAAAGAGGTTGAAAAAAAAAGAGAAAAATAATATATATAGTATATATATATATATATATATATATATATATACTCGAATAACGTTAACTTATTATTACCAAACTTAACTTATTATTGCTTTTCAAATTTCCTGTTTTTTCAGGAGTGACATGGAAATGGTACTAAACCATTTGGTGCCAGAGAAGAAGCTGCCCTACTCGCACACCATGGAGGGCCCAGACGACATGCCGGCTCACGCCAAGAGCGCCCTGGTTGGCTCCAGCCTGTCTGTTCCCATCACCCAGGGCCAGCTGAATCTGGGCACCTGGCAAGGCATCTATTTGTGCGAGCATAGAAATAGAGCTGGTGGGTTGCTGATGATCAGAGTTGGCTGATTTGGTTAGGGTTGGGTAGAAAGTTGGCTTTGTTGAGTTTGGTTTGGCTGAACTACATCGAATGGGATGGTGATACGGACTAGTGATGATAATGGATAAATGAGCAAAAATCAGTTTTAGCGAAATTATACAGTTGTAGACGTTGGTGCAGTTTTTTGGTGGCGTGTCTCGACAAAATGTTCAGCAAGGGAGATGAAGGGGCCTAATTTTTGAGACCTTGACATCTTGATAATAACAGTATATATGACTTTACGAAAATTTCATGTCTACTACCACCGTACAACGTTAAGGTTTATAATTGATATTGAAGGAGTTTAGTTTCCTTGTATTCGCGTAAAACAGTCATTCATTCATTCATTTAGACATTAGCTCTAGCTGTGAGAATAGCGTTTTAAACATTGTGAAGCATTATTGTCATTTTTAATGTATGTTGATTTGAAAAGATATTGTTGTTGTTTCAGGTTCACGGAGTATTGTAGCGACAATTCAGGGCTGTGAATCGTGACGAAGATTTTATATATATTACGATTTTAGTGAACAAGCATATATATTTTAAATCTATTTGTACAAATTTATTTTTTGGTAATGTAAATGTTTTGTATGAATATATTTAAATGTTTTGGGGATTTTGCAAAATTTAAGCTGACGTGTTATTAATCCGGCGCCGGCCCCTTTTTGAGTGTGCCTTCGTTTACTACATACAAACTTGAAATTTTGGGGAATGTTTTCCCCAAATCAACTCAAATTCGTTTTCGAAGAAAGTTTCCCTCTTTTGGTCAGACTTTTGGAATCCTCAATTTGTAGGTGGGGGTAAAATATGGGGTTGTGGGTGTAAAATGAATATGTACAATACTGTAGTGTTTTTGCTCCGGAATGTTCGTGTACTTAAAAATATTATATATATCCTTTTGTAAATTAAAGTTGTAACGAGCGTGTTTGAGTGTATTTTGTTTACCTTTTGCTTGGGTCTCTGCCTATTGCCAACAAATCGGTTTGAAACCATCTCATTGTGAAGCAAATAGTTGTCTTGTTAGTATTGTAGTTACTGTATTCACGAATCATAGTTCCATAAACCTAGCTTGCATTGACTGTTACTGCTGCAGATAAATTTTACATTAATAATAAATTATATAAACAGGATTAGAATAACTTCAGTTAATAAATTATATTAACAGGATTAGAATAACTTCAGTTAATAAATTATATTAACAGGATTAGAATAACCTCAGTAAGTTATGATTGACGGAAGTTTTTGAAACTTCGTAGATCGACTAAACCGTGTCATCTGCTTTTAATTGCAAAATTTTATGAATGAAACAATCATAAGTTGAGTTATGAAATTAAGCTAGTTAATCTAGTAAAGTTATTTGCTGGTCTAAATATTAATTTATAAAAAGGCCCTTAGTTCAGCAACGTCATTTCAACTCGCTGAATCTTTAGGACTGTAAAAACCTGAGTCGCCCTTTTGCCCATCTGCCCGTACAGTCCTCCCACTTTTTGTTTGGCCTACAAGGCATGAGCCGATGAAATAAGCAAAACTATTTTGTCCGTGTGCACAAAGTCTCGTCGTAATGTGGCTAGACCGCAATCGAACATGCGTGACTGTTACCAGTAAAGGAAACGGTCAAGGACAAAGTTTGATTAGCTGTTGTGAAAAATAGTTTGAATAATAGTTTCTACTGATTTTTTGGTATATGGACTAGTCTGCTTCTAACGTTTTTCGTGCAGATTGCCACATTTGTGTTAAGTTTAAGTAGTCTTCTTGCAATTATTCATGGACAAAAGTAATAAACTAGTATATATATGCACTTTATTATCAAATTGAACCAAATGACTTATTATGTACTCTGTCAGTTCGAAGACAAAAATACAATTGCCAATTTGCGTGTTGACTTGAGTTCAGTTGTAATATTCGTTTTAGTAAATGTGTCAGGACCAACTAAGTTTTGCTTATGCAAGCAGGTGCTGCACTGCACCCCCCTGCATTTATTCGTCCGGTATTTTTAAGCATCGTAAAATTTGTGGGAAAAGATGGTGAATTTGCAATATGCATAAATCTGCAATTTAAGAGGTGGAACTGGAATTTATAAGTGCCTTCCCAGTTCCCCCCGATATGTGCCCTCCCTCCACTAAAAGCCAAAAAAGATCACGGCCCTGTTGCGCAAAAGTTGATGAGTTATCAGTAAATTTTTATCATTATCAGTGTAGCGTTGCACGAAATTTACTGATAAATTCGAAATTCGAATGCGATTTATATAGGACTGATAATTATCAGTTATAGCATACATGTAGTTGGGGGGGGGGAAGACCCCCCAAAATTCGGTCTCGGGGGAGGGAGGGGGGGTCCCACCAGGGAAAAAAAGAGGGGGGGGGTCGTGGCGGGAGTAATATTTTGGGCAAAATTTGAAAAAATCGGCATTTTTTGCTAAATTTAAGCGATTATTACCAAAATTTTCGCCAAAAATTGTCAAAATCTGCGTTTTTTGGTCAAAAAAGGTAAAAATTGCGTCATTTTTGGGAGTAGGGGGGTCAAAAATGAATTGACGCAGGGGAGGGGGGTCCCACCAAGGGGGGAGGGGTACCCAAAATTTTGGTGCAGTTACATGTATGGTTATCAGTAAATTTTGTGAAACGTATTTTACTGATAACTCACGGATAACTGATGTTTTATCGGTGTTTGTGCAACAAGGCACTGATACCCCCCATGTATATACATCTCGAGTCCCGGGTATATATTTGTCGTAAATTGGAGTAACGTATTTCAGGAATAACTGTTCACTTTGGCTTTGGCCCCCATTAGCCAAGCATGATCACTCGATGACGACGGCAACCAACAATAACACCCCCAAGGATTTCCGGGGTCCCTGTGCCCTTTCCTTCAGTGGCTGTGGGTTCCTGGGCATCTATGAACTGGGCGCTGCCTGCTGTCTCTACAGACACGCCAAGAAATTGCTCAGTCGCGTGCAGCGCTATGCGGGCGCCTCCGCAGGTGCCATTGTGGCGGCGGTGCTCTCTACCATACCTCGCAGACTCACCGTATGTGGTTGGGTCGTTTTGCGGCATCAAGAGTACATAATAGTGTCTCACTCTTATAGAAGAAGGTTTAAACTAAGACGTGGTGCAACAAACTGGTAGTTTTGGAGTATCAAGAGTAGTGTTGGGACGAAAGTTAGGGTTCGGGTTCGGGTACGGTTCGGGTTGTTTTTTCGGTTCGAGTTCGGGTTCGGGTACAAGTCAGTTCGGGGACGCAAAAAGTGGTTCGGGTACCTAAATTTTCTGACCAAATTACAAAATTTTTATACCGATTTTTTTTTAAAAATTTCTAAAGATCATAAACATTTTTAGTAGAATAAATAGAATGAACTTCACATTTCCCCCCCTTTGGTTTTTATCGCCCTTTGGTTTAAAAAACTTCAAATATGTCTCCAGTTGACCAAATTGGGCCCAAAAATCAAAAATTGTATAATTATTTTTGCTGGGGACTACCGCCCCCAGACCCCTTCAACTCTTTGGGTTATATTCCTTGTTATTATTTTGAGCTATTAAGCTATGTAATGCATCTATGCATAAGTACATCATGCTGCATTTACTTGTCAACTTGTGTAATATATGGGCTATCTGATGTAACGTTCCTACCTTTTGTTTTAATTTTTCTGGCAGAAAAAATTTCAGATATGTCTCCAGTTGACCAAATTCGACCTAAAAATTGAAAATTTTTTTGGAGGCTGCCGCCCCCACACTCCTGCAACCTGATGGCTTAGTGATCTTGTGTTTGTCTTTGTAATGCGAATTGAAGTGTTAATTAAAATTGCTTAAAAGTGCATTTTAACCCATTACGAAAAAATTGAAAGGTCATTCTCCCAATTTTGTTCTGGGTAGGCCATTGGTACGAGTAACACAATTTGACCGCAATATCAGAGTCTATGGCCCACTGACCGTTTTTCCTGCCAACGGGCCGGGCCGACAGACGACGCTGAACGGTCTGAAACGGGCTAGGCCTCAAAATGCTCCCAACGGGCCGAGCTGGGCCACGGGCCAAAAAAGTAGGCCGTGCAGGCCTCTGAATTTAAATCAGCCTTAGGCCTTAACTCTATGCATGTCTATTCGCGCGAATAATGCGTGAGCGGTAGCTTTCGAAGATGCCAATATGACATATAAGACTTTGTTAAGCGCGAAGAATAATCTGCAACGGACACGCAGAAACTGTTTGGTGTTTCAGTTCAATCGCGCATCGTGACAGCGAGTACCAATGTACTCATAAGTCATAAACATTATGAGTGCTATAAGCGCACTGAGCAACGAGATAAGTGCATCTGGCTTAGACATTTAGTTATACCATCGAAGAGCAAATAAACGCAAAACTGTCGCGGTTACGCGCACCAATAGGGACATATGAATTTGCTCATTCGAATTCGAACGAGCATAACGTAACTTGTTAACATACAAAGCATTTATAAAGTTTGATGAAGCTTAATTATTGAAGCTACAGACGGAAGTTTTTGCGCAACTTTCGTACCAGATAAGTACCTTATGCACCTACTAGTGTTTGTGACCGGCCGCGTAAGTCGCCGACCGGCTCCGGCGGGCAAAAATGTTCGGCCGGCCGGCCCGCCAAAAATTCCGGCCGGTAACAAACACTAGCACCTACACGTTTCATCTTTTTTTTCTAAAAATCTAAACGGGGGATAATGACTATGACTTGATTAAGCATGAAACTTAATCAAGTCGGTTTCTTGCTGACTAATCCTTCATTCAACGTTAAATATTGAAAGTATTTATTCGTTGCACTAAAGGTTGTTGACTCAATTGCTCCACACTTTTTTGACATTCTATATTCAAATATAGTTAGTGTGTAATGTTATGCAGTTCGGGTTCGGGTTCGGGTGGTTCGGGTACGAATGGTTCGGGTTCGGGTACGTTTCGAAAAAAACCCAACACTAATCAAGAGTACATTTAGTGTCTCACTCTTATAGCAGAAGGTAAATGATGGCAGGCAAACATAATAGTGTAATCATTTTTGTCAGCACTTAGCGGTTATATACTTTAGCAAATTTGAACTGAAATCGTACAAGAAGCGGTTTTGATTAATGCTTTTGCAGGATCGACTTTTTTGCAGTTCTTCGTATTTTACAAAACCAGTTACCAGAACCGATTTCTTATCTAAATAATCTCTGTATAATTTTGTGTTTTTCAGGAAACCGTGGAAATACTGTATCGCATGGCCGACGAAGTGAATTCAGCCCCCCTTGGTGCCCTCACGCCCGGATACAGCATCATTGAGGTAGCTCTGTCTATCTGGGATATTCTACGGTCTTTGTGGCACACTCGATTAAAGCCTGGTTCATACTTGTCAGGGATTGAGCGGACCGACCATAATTACTGAACAAGAACAGGACATGGGTCATGGGTGAAAGGGTTCTGAAAATTTTAGCAAGCAACAGGGAATAATAATTGTTTTATTAAAGTTGGTAAATTTAGCGTATATTTTTGGTCGATCAAAGGGTGAGTCTTCAAAATTTGCCGAAGCCCCTGAAAATTTTAATCGCGTTGCATGCAGGGAACATGCGACTCTTAATAGTGAGTGTGACTACATAATATTTTTTCACTCTGAGCCCCTGGGAGTGTCTACTTTTGAACGCTAATTCTGCAGTCGTGAAAACAGTCCACAAATATTTTTTTGTTCAACCTATTTACGCTACCTCACCTTTTCCTGGTACTAATTATTACATCACTGGTTGGGATCTTACAACAGTGTGAATGTTTTGGGGATTTGTTTTTTTCTATTTTAGAGATTAGAAAAAACGGGAGACAAACTTTTACCGCCCGACGCACATCGAAAGGCCGATGGTCGCCTGTATATTTCCGCCACCCGAGTCACTGATAAAACCAACCTATTGCTTTCTAGATTCCCCTCAAGACATGTATTGCTGAAAGTAAAATCGATTTATTCTATTGAGCTTTTTTGTGTTATATAATACATGCACTTTGGACCATTTCGCTAGGGTTGGCTGGCGTATAGGAGAGAGATAAAAAAGTAGCCAGGCTATCCGTTTATTCATTTAATCCGTTCTCGCATCGGTTTGTTAGAAGTGAAGTTTTGGAATAGAAACTATTTTCACCCCGTTTTCAACCCATTTTTTCCATTTTATTTTAGTATTTAATAGTAAGAACTTGTTTATGCTCAAATTACACTCAAATATGCAGATAACTGAGCCTTCCTTCGTATGCTATTTTTTTCACTCCCCCCCATCCATATACATCTATGTACTAAACTCCATTTTGGTTGGCAGTAAAGGAGAAAGAATGAGCATTTCAACGCTGCAAGATGAATCTTCAGTCAGCCGTCGTGCGTTTTTAGCGCGACAGCTAAAATATTTGCAACAATATTCCATATTGTTTCAGTGTCTGATGGCCAGCTGTTATATACCGCTCTTCGCTGGCACCGGGCAGTCCCCGCCCCTGATCGACGGAGTGGTGAGTGGAAAATATATTTACTGTCCAAGGAAAGTTTAGCCGAAAACTTTATAGACGTTGAAATACCCCGTCCGCCCCCCTCTTTTCCCTGCCACCGAATTTTGAAGAAATTTCCTTCCCCCCATCCCCCACAACTGCATGTATGAGTGATGATATTGATGAAGTGGAAATTTTTGTGGATGTCACAGTGCTGATCTACTTAGCTAGTTTTTGTGGGCAGACGTTCCCTCAAGCAAAACTATATGCCAGCTATATGCCGTCGACGTCGAGAATGCTAAAAATCATCACCAAGGGCCAATTCCTTTACCGGATTAAGCGGAGTGGACTTATTTTAGTCCGAGGTTTAGGAATGGCTAATAGGGTTAAACGGACTAAACGAGTTAAAATAAGTCATCGGCATAATTTTAGTCGGACCCTATTCCAAAACTACCACTGGACTAAAAGGATTTAACATGCATGCTTAACATTCGCGTGCAAGTCAGTTAAGTACGATTCAAAAGCAGCGCGCTAAAAGTTAACTCCGTTTGATCCGAAAGTTTTGGAATGGCATTTTTGAGCTTGATTTTTTAAACCGTTTAGTCTGATTAAAATTAACCCTTTAATCCGGTAGAGGAATGGGCACCAAGTCTCGTGAGCTCTATTATTGTTAGCCCCTAGCGTTCTAAAGAAAGCGATTATTAGAAATTTAATCAGTCGCGAATGCTAAATTGCTGCGTTTTATCTGCATACTCTTTTTTTTCAGCAATACGTCGATGGGGGCTTCACGAATAATTTGCCAGAATTCAGCGATCTTCCCACGCTCACCATTTCTCCCTTCAGCAGCAATGCTGATATTTGTCCGGCAGAAATAGGGCTGTTTGATTGGACCATGGTTTTGGGACAGCAGCAAATGAAGGTGTGGGATTGTAGAATTGTGTGGGACTGGAAGATATAATTTCAGACATTATGGCTGGAATGCATAAAGGCAGTCTTACGTTAAAACCAGTCTAAGACGTTCTATTTCAGTAATTTGGAACATCGTAACAAAAAATTCTACACGTATTACATAGGTTAGAATGTTGCCCTTAGACTGCGTTTAGCCAGACTGGGTTAAGACTGCCTTTATGCATTCCACCATATATTTTTTATGATAATTGAAACTAAGGGCCCTTTTCTTGGAGGCGTTGAAACAGGATAGTCGAAAGTTTAGAAGTAGAAGTATATATCGAAGTATAAACTGGTTTAGTTTTGGCGTGTTTATCGAAAAGTCTAGCGTGATATGCTCCTCATAATTTGTCAACGCCTAGTTTTCAAATTAATAACAACAGCTATAATATAATAAAATAATAATTTGATGTCCAATATCAGCGCGCTTAATTATTATGTATTATTTCACGAACACACAAGTGCGTAAAATGGCATTTTTCAAAAAAATTACAGAAGTCGAGGTATTTTTGGTCGAACAGCAAAGTTTATCCAAAATGTCGGTTCCAAAATTTGGCACAAGACCTAGCGAGCGACCGGAGGTAAAATTTTGCCGGAGCCAGAGCCGGAGCCGGATATAAAATGCTGAAGCCGGAGCCGCAGACAGTGTTTTTTAAATTTAAATTAGTAAGAAATGTTGACAATTGTGAAATAATTTTCAATTTTTTTTCGAAACAGCATTTTCTAATTTTTCAACAATCACGCCCAATTTCTATACATGTGTCTTTACACACGAATACGACAAGTTGTTGGCCACTGACTGGTCCCGGTTTTGGGTGATCTGATCTCACAACACATTTTTATCAACATTGATAAAAAGTCAAAAATTTGGTTAAATTGACCAGTATGGCATTTTGACTGCGGTGCCAAGGGCGTAGTCAGGAGGCAGAGGTTGGGGATTGTTCAGGGTGTCCGTCTGAACCTCCCCCTTTTAGTCAAACCTTGCAAAATTGTCAAGAAGCGTATATACTATATACCCCCAAAAACATACAAATTTGGAAAAGATTGCACTTTTTAGAAGATACAATGCCGCGAATGTCTCTAGCTTCCAGGGATTACCGCCGTCCTCCCGACCCCTGTAGATTAGGTGTATATCAGTCGCGTAGCCAGGTAAAAACTTTGGGGGAGAATGACTTTTCGATTTTGTGTAATGGGTAAAAATGAACTTTTTTGCTATTTTAACGCAAAAATTTGCGAAATAACAGCGCATGCAAACATTGCACTAAATTTGGCCGGCCGAAAACATCAGAGTTAAAAGTCAAGTTCAAATCACTAGGTCACGTAACAAGCCTATAGGTAGCCCCCGGGAAAAAAGTGTGAGAAACTTGATTTTTAGGCCGAGTGTAGTCTATTGAAGACGTAAAATTACATAATGCTAGAGAGGGGTAGTCATCTATTATGTACAACTGCCATTAATATAAGTACTGTAACCCACTAACCGCTTCGTTAACCTTCTGAGATTTTTTCTCAGAATTTGAACTTTTTGCCAAAGTTTGAACAATGAAAATTCTCCGGCTCCGACACTTTTTTGCCGGAGCCGGAGCCTCCGGTTGATCGCTAACGAGACCCCCCCCCCACCCCATTTATGTCTATGGTCACCATCACGAACTTAACAACAAAGTTATATTATTTGTTTTAGGTGAGTTGGTATAACGCCATTCGTGGAGCGCACACGCTATTTCCGCCAAAGCCGGACGTGTTGGACGACTACTACAAACTGGGCTACACCAATACCATGCGATTTCTCATGGAGCATAATCTATTTGAACGCGAACTTGGCACTTCTGTGTAGCACTGGCTTTTTTTAATTAGTTTTATTTTGTGATTTTTTGTAACATTTTTTGACTATGGATCTTTGAGACGTGAGTTTAAAAATATTAAAGAAAACAGTTTTAGAAGAAAAACCATTGCTTATCCTTCACACATCATCAAGTCATGACAAAAATCACATGAAAGGTCTAACCAACGACCAAAAATAGCAAACACAGGCGACGTAATTTTGTGACCACCGTTTTATACTCTTCATTATTTCTTCATTATTGAAACTCATTTTTTTCGGTTTTAAGTTAGGGGTTGAGTTATGGTTCCGTTAATTTCGGTCAAACGTGTATTCGACAGCTTGAAGATGTTTCTAGTCATAATTATTCTGTAGTTTGTAATTATTGTCATGGCGAAACTATACAATGCATGCGAAGACGTTTCATTTTTCTACCATTGCCAGCTAGGCAGCACGATAGATGCGTTGCGCTGGAAATCTGAAAATCTTTACTTCAAGCGGATAAAATACCAGTTTTTTTTGTTTTGTCTAAACAGTAATGGTCAACTTATGGATCTGGTTGCCTAGCTAAGCTAGTAGCTATGGATTTAGAAAAGATGTTTTCGGCTTCGTGTTCGTATTGTTTTTGCTTTTATTTGGTTTATCTTTTTTTGTCAAGTATTATCTTTTTTGACACATTGTCTATTTCAGTGAGTATCTGAGTCTATTCACATTTATTCTCATCTATTCACAGATTTATTTATTTCTTTCAGGATCTACTATATATATACTTGGCAAAAAAATTATTGCAGCTGAAAAAATGTTGGTTTCAGCATTTCGGCCAAATTTTCGTGTCTTCTGCTATATTTATATGCCTAGTTGTCCTTAATTTTTGGAAAAAAGAAGAAAGCATTGTTAGACCGAGAAATGTAGATGTCATTTTTAAATTTGCGACCCAAAAAATAACTTTACTTTTAGCTTTTAGCAAGTACTTTTTAGCTTAGAAGTCAATGGTGAGGTGTTTTCGTATGCTTCTGATGCTTACCTGTGCAGTACATTTTTTTATTAGTTGTTAGCTGCTTTTGTTTGATCATATACATATAAATCACAATCGAACATTGTCTGTAGAATTAACAATCTGTGGGAATTAAAAAATGACATTTTTTAAAAATTGTATGGAACGATGTTGCCCCACATAACTACATAATAGCCAGTTGTTTATGTATGTGCGAGTTAAAAAACTACGAGTAAAGCCTTTATTCTATCAACTTAGTCTATAACTATTGTGGTGTCCACTCTCCACGTGACTATGCAGCTTATATGTGCATATCATGTAGAGTAAATGTTGCAAGGTACAAATTAAGCCCACTTTCTGTACATGCTTTGAGTTTTTAAGAATTTACAAACTAGAATTTACACTTCACTGTTAAATTAGAATTTTTACGCGCTCTGACAACTTTGACTGAATATACCAAGCATAAAACAAGGGTGACACCATGGAAGAAACTTTACCAATTTTTGGGGCTTAGTGTTACTTAGACTTAATGGTAGCAAGAGTACATAATAGGAAGAGTATGACACTGAAACGTTTGTAGCATAGTCCCGCGGACATGCTGTACCTACTGTTATATCCCTGATCAGGACACAGTACTACTCTTAATGATGAATACTGTTATTTGGTAATTTTTCCTGCGGACATCTCAGCGATAAACCAGGTGTCTCGACTCTGACTTATTATTTTTCATCTTCGTATATACTTTGATATGTAAGCATATTTTTAGCTCGACGTTGAAAACAAAATTAATAATTTACTTCTTGAAAGCACCTGTTTAGAAAACACTTCGACTATTGAAATTGAGCTTTTGTTGAGTGATAGGACGTAGGTAGTTTTGATCTACGGTCATTAGTATTATAACTTGTTCTAGTAAAAAAGTTTCAGTATGCCTTGTCAAATTCTGACACGACACTAGTCACCTCTACAAACTTATTGGCTACATGATTATTTTCGTTATTTTGCCGGCTGAGCAGACATACAGTATATACGTCTGTAAATTTTGAACAGAAAACCGCACTTGTTGTTTTTGCGTCTAAAACCCGGTTCATTCGTGTCCCTGTCCGGATCGTTTTGTCCCTAAGCGATTCCCAAACAATTGGCCTATAATTTGTAGCGGTTTTTCGCATGAATAAAGTTGGGAGCAAGTCCAGTTCGTGTGCCAAAAATTAGCAGTTTCTCACAACATTCATTTGAAATTTGTCCTTGTTTCTGTCCCTGTGTCCTGAAGGATAAGTATGAACCGGGGTTAAGACTATACGTCATTTCGTTGACTCTCAGCAGAACTCTGGAAAACGCAAAAAACTGGCGAAAAAACTAAATGAAGTTATTCAGGCGTCTAAATTTCCGCAATTTCGAATCTGTCCGCTGTGGCCTGGCTTAGGCTCATCTCAGCTGGTTAGAACTGAATTAATTAAAGCAATTTCATCTTTTTTCTCATTTATAAATATTCTCCAATCCTGAGGAAAAGGAAAGATTTACGCAATGGCTTGAGTTTTCGGCTTGATTATTTAATTTTTCCAAACTTCGGCCGTGCCTCAAAGTCTGTTTGGTTTTACTTGGCAGGCCTGGTAATTTTATTTTCACTTTTAAAGATTATACTAAGTGTAAGTTAGGTGTCGATATTATGGTGCAGTTAGAGTTTTTTAACAATTCATTTTTTCCTGTTGGGCCACAGCCCAACAGGTCTTTAATTTTGATTTTGAATCATCGGTGTGCTGCTAACGAAACTGGTCGTGTGCGGAGTGTGTTTTACACGTTCGCCACCGTCACAGTGCACCCGTCACCTACATTTCACCTGCATAATAAGACCTCTGCTCGCTTGCTTTCGTTGATGTACTGGGTTTGTGTAATTTTTGCCGTTACATAGGACTATAGGAACAGAAAAAAACTGCAAAAGAATGTTTTCCAAGGATTCGATCCCTCAGCCTTAGGTTTAAGAGTATAACATCTAACCACTACGCCATGCTGTGGTCTGCTATATAAGAGCTAATGACATGATGTAGTGCAAACTGTAAATGTTTGTTATTAGAAAGCATAAACAATACGCGTGGATAATGTTCACATCATTTCAAGTTAGAGTGAAGTTCGCGTCGATTGCTGAAGTAGAAGCTGGTGTACACTAAGTGTACTAAAATTTATTCGATAAGGCGTTCGTCTTCATATTTTTTGAAATTTTGCTAATGAAATGTTAACTACACAATATGTACATGTTACATAACAGCTTGTGCAACAAGCCCAACCTGCGGCAAATCCTTCAGTAAGTATTAAGAATTATGTTCAAGTAAGCTGACCAGCAGGTCAGCTAAAACCTGTTGTGCAGCAGATAATTATTTTATTGTAAAATGTATATGCAAAAGTTCAATGCGTTTTTATGCAATCTTACAATAGGTAAGTTGTTTACGCAAAACCTGGAAAGAGTTTTAATTATCTAACAACAAATTATGTAGGAATTAAGGCAAAAACGTCAAACCATTTTCATTTAAGTTAAAGTTAAAGTTAAAGTAAAGGCCATTCCTTCAATTTAAGTTAAAGTTACAGTTAAAGTAAGGCTCAGGCATCAATTTAAGTTAAAGTTAAAGTAAGCCGAAAATCAATGACTTTTATATAACTTTTTTTAAAATAACCTTAATTTAAAGTAAGGTTGTTTTAATTTAGGTTAAAGTTACAGTTAAAGTAAGACCTCTAACTTTTTTTAGAGTTGAAGTTAAAGTTAAAGTAAGACCCCTAACTTTTTTAATTTCAGTTAAAGTTTAACTTTTTTGCCCTAGTAGGAATGGGTTCTTTAGATGAGTGAGAAGTGTAATCATTCTTTCATGACCAAAAATGACTACAGTTCGCAGGAAACATAAGATGCTGCCAACTGGTCAAATGTTGGTACTATCAGCAATGTGACACACGCGCACTATGTGACACACATGAACTAAACAAACGCACATTGACATTTTTCCAGCTTTACAGTGTAACTTTTGCACTAGACAATGATGTGATGCTCGCGCAGTAGCTCTAATATGCAAAGCAAACTAACGCACAGACGTACATTGCACTACAAGCCCAGTGTATTCCGCCAGAAATCAAAATTAGAGACCTGTTGTGCTGTGGCACAACAGGAACAAAAACTTTCGAAAGTTTTGCAGTCTGACTAGTTGACAGAGATTTAAGCATGCTGTTACGAGATAATGCTCTTTAACTAGAACTGAGTAGTCAAGTTAGTGTCGGAAATGGTATGATCAAGAGTTTGAGAGAAGACTCGCTTTAACCGATTCAAGTTTTGATTGTCGAAGCCTTGCTGTATGTGGTGGTTGTGCTGTAAATAAAAGGAACTATATGCAGTTTTGATGAACGGCGGAATACTATCTGCTTGTGATTGTCTTTGGTCAAGTTGCACGAAGTTGGAATTAGTTTCAATCCTTCGGTGGAGGCTTGTGGTGAGCTGAGTTGATGCAGTGACCTAAAGGGCAACATAGTCTGAAGCTCTTACAGTAAATGTGACAATCGATTAGGATAGCTAGGCAGCAGAGCAGTAAAGAATAGGTTTGTACCATTTGAAAAGTAGTATGTAACATGGTAGCAGAGCGTGGTTCTGTCATGTACGCCGTAGGCTATGGCAGACGGACCTAACTGAGCTTATTTTATTTTATTTGTAAGGTTTTTGTACTGCTTTGCTGTTTACCTTTGCTTGCTTTTTGTAAAGTATTACTAGCAAACGCAGCTGCAATACGTATTTTTTTAGTATTAATCATAAAATTAAGTAAAATAAGTTAATGTTTTCATCACAAAAGAACCGTGCATCAGCTAGAAAACTGAAAACCTTGAGACCGCTGGCCCAAAAACAAACAAAATTGAATGAATGTGCAGTAGACAGTCTAGCTCAAACTGAGTCGCAGACTCTTTGCACTGATAGAGTTAATGCAGAACAGACTCAAACTGATCAGGAAACTGCCATGGATAGTGTTGCTAGCAAAATGAAAGTTCTTGAACAAAAACAAAATGACATAGTCAACTGGATTAGACAAAAAGAAGCAGAGCTAAAGATTGAGCGTGAGCAAGCAAAACAGGAATTGTGTGCTTTGCTGAAGAGGCATGAGGAGTCAATTTGCGAGCAAATTAGTCAGTTGGCTAAGGTTATTTACTCGCAGAGCACATTGCCACAGCAGTTTCCTAAGAGCACAGTTAGAAATGCTAGTCATACAGTCGACATCCACCGAGCCAATGACCGAGACCTATCTAGCGATTTTGAATGTGACGACACGGACTCAAACATTGCTGACCTGCCTGGAAAGTTGAGTAATAAAAAGCAAAATTTTGACTTGAAAAACAAAATTTCCACAAGAGATTCAGCGCAGGCCAGAGTACGGCCAGTGAGAAGGAAAGCTAGTGAGTCACACCAACACAATTTCAAAACGAGGGGTAGTCGTCCAACTAATCGGACTCTTCGTGATGTTGACAATTCAGACAGTAATACTGACTCAACAGACTGCGAACAGTACAAAATTGTCGGACAGCAAAGGAGCGACATAAGTTATGGGCGTAGCAATATTTTAGTAATGACAGACCCGTTCACAGATGTCCCAAAATATGACCCCAGTAGCAATGACTGCAGTTTTCAGGAATGGTTTAACCTGGAATTTGAACCGGTAGTGTGCCAACTCAAATTGTCGTCTACGGATGCGTGTAGACGTCTTCGTGCTTGTTTAGCACGCTCTGCACGAAAAGCTTTTGACGTCTATTCACGCAAAGTAGGGGGTTTTCCCAGTTATAAGGATGTTGTAAAGGAGCTCAAGACAATGTTTGAGCTAACAGAAAAAGTTGACCTTTCCGTTGTTTATGAGAGGAAAATGCGTAGAGACGAAACGGTGCAAGAATATGCTTTAGCACTCGAGGAGTTGATGTTGAAGGCTGATACTGATCTTACTTTTGAAAAAGAGCAATCTATACTCTGCAAAGTTTTCAGAAAAGGCATAGACGAGCAGTTGTTGCAAATGAGTGGGCTTGTTTATCCTTTTCCAAAAACGTTATTTCAGACTGTCAAACGGGTGACATACTACGAAAAGCAATGGCAAACAGAAAATTCAAAAATCAGATCAGCTTATGAACCTATTTGTGCGGTAACGGTGCAAAGCAGAAATGAGCGAGTACCCATTTTTGAAAAGAGTAATAAGTATAAACAGACAGAATACCAGAGCCGGCAAAATGCTCGTCGGTATCCAGCTGTCTGTTTTCAGTGCGGTGACCCCAGTCACCTCATCCAAAACTGTCCTGAGCAGCAGAGAAGTGAAAACCGATACCCAGTGGCTAAGACAAACCCGAAGTTTGGGGTTGCAGGGGTAACTTCAGTTTGTAGGTCCGCAACCGACACTTGCAGTAAAAATGGGTTGGGTCAAAATGCACCCACAGGCTCACCTGTAATTGACACAATGGCGACATCCAGCCCTTCATATGGGCACACTCACGTGAATAAGGTACACGTAGTGCAATCACCCACTGCACCTAAAGCATCTGGAATTTATGTTCACGCAAAAGTGAAGGGTGTTTTGATGTCAGCACTGTGTGACACTGGGGCCAACGTGTCCCTTATGTCAGAAGGGGCTCGTCAATATCTGGGAAACCTCCCTTTTAGTGATAGCAATGGGGTCACAGCTTTGCTAGCTGATGGACGGTACGTCCGATTGAATAATTGTGTTAGTTGTGATGTAGACTTAGGCAATGGAAAAGAACGAGTGGTGTTTTATGTTGTCCCATCGTTATACTGCTCTGGTATTCTTTTGGGAATGAATGCTATTCGAACACTACAGCTACAGATCGTTCCAGACAAAAGCAACCCAGCCAAAGATAGAGTGTATGCAGGTCAAGGCAAAGTAGCTGTTCCGATTTCATATAGCGAACCAAATTTAGCTGGTATTCCTTTAATTGCGCATTGCACAGTGGTGTCAGACATGCGGCATAAATGTTAGTTATGATCAATCTCATAAACGGTCAAATTATTTTAGTTTACATTCATATATCGTACTAAAAAAGTAGATGTCAGAAAAAAACGTACACATGCTGGCCAGTGAAAATACAAAGTAGCTGTACATCTTGTATACGTTTCATTCAGCTGTGACCTCAAATTCTGCTAAAAATTGTGTTAATACGTAGGTGCTTGTTGAGTGAATTTGAATGCATGCTGGACAATGAATTTGATTGCTAGTGAAACGGATTATTCCGGGTTAAGCAGTTGTGTGCCTATCCTTCTGTAAGTGCCGTGGGCGTCACTTTTAAGAATATAGCTTTAGTTGCACATCATACTCGGCCCTCGCCTGTCCCCTTTTGGTTCAGCGGTCTCATGCAATATGCTAAGCAAATCTTTTAACAAAAACTTTTATTGTTGTTTGTAAAAAAGTATTTGTATTGAGTTACACGATTGCGATACCAGTGTGAAAGACACTGAGTAGCCATTAGTAGTGGAACTGCGAAATTATATTATGTGTGATTGCAAGCTTACAAACGCTTCAAATGAAAGCTCAAATGATGTATTGCAGCGGTTGGTTTGTACTTTTAACACACGGATGTTATTATTACTGTTACATATGTTATGTTGTATTGTTTTTGTATTGCTAGTCTGCACTTTACGACACAAATTAACCTGTGGATTTACAAAAATTTAATTATTTTGTACCTTTTTTTAGTTATTTTTTCAAATTCAGTTTAAATTTTACTTTCGCAACTTCTAAAATAAAAACCTAAACCGAGACGGTTTATATAGAGGGGGAGTGTTGCAAGAAACCTAAATTTTGTGTTGGTAAACCTAAACCCAAAAACCTAAACCGGGACGGTTTATCTAGAGGGGGAGTGTTACGAGATAATGCTCTTTAACTAGAACTGAGTAGTCAAGTTAGTGTCGGAAATGGTATGATCAAGAGTTTGAGAGAAGACTCGCTTTAACCGATTCAAGTTTTGATTGTCGAAGCCTTGCTGTATGTGGTGGTTGTGCTGTAAATAAAAGGAACTATATGCTGCCGCAGTTTTGATGAACGGCGGAATACTATCTGCTTGTGATTGTCTTTGGTCAAGTTGCACGAAGTTGGAATTAGTTTCAATCCTTCGGTGGAGGCTTGTGGTGAGCTGAGTTGATGCAGTGACCTAAAGGGCAACATAGTCTGAAGCTCTTACAGTAAATGTGACAATCGATTAGGATAGCTAGGCAGCAGAGCAGTAAAGAATAGGTTTGTACCATTTGAAAAGTAGTATGTAACAATGCATCAACAGTTACTTATTAGCTGCCCAACAGGTTTACGATGGCCTCTGGCCGATGTACTTGAAAATCAAAACCTGATGCTTACTGAATGTTTTTGCCGAAAATTGGGCTTGTTTATTTTAAGCTAGTTACTTTGACACAGTTACAAAAACGCTAGAGGTCACTAGCTATAAACTTCACCTTAACTTTAAACGCTGTTGGTTTCAAACCAGCTGAGAACAAAAGCCTCAATTTCCGAAACAGTGAGCAGACAACTTTTTTGTTACCATCCGCTGTAAGCTTAGTTACTGATAAAAGTTGCCTAAAACTCAGTTCTAAATGTCAGATGGTCAGCGTCAAACCCTTTCCAGTGAAAATACCACTTCTAGGTACTACTCTACTTTAATAATTATGTAATCTCAAGCAGATATTAGTACACTAAAACACAGTCTTTAGCGCCGTTAGTGTCTTTGTTTGTGTCTACTTTTCCATACCAAAGCTTGCTTGTGTCATTGACGTGTTTTAGATACCTACTCTTACTGATTATGAATGGCTCTTGTGATCGTAATGTTAATTCTTGAAGTGCCTGGAAAGAATTAAATAAACTAATAATTACCAAAATAAATAACTATCTCAAAATGGCAACATCATGAGTTCAATAATTTAGTTGGAGTTAAACAATTTACTTAAAAGTTAAAAAAATTTCAAGTATGAATCCGTTCTATCCACTTTAAAACTAGCCCTTCGATAAAAATATCGCTTCCCAACAGGTTTTAACTGACCTCTGGTCACTTTACTTAAAAATGTATCAGATAGGCTACACAGTGAAGGTTTTGGCGCAGATTGAACTTTTCGACACGATTTCTACATTGCACAACCTCTACTCATTTAAACCTCTACTCACACATATATATTTGTCCTTGTCCTTATTCCTGTTGGTTTGTCCTTAAAAGCGATTTCGCGAAAACAGTGCCAATGAAACGAAAAGTGACAAAAAATGTTACAATTTTTTGCATGAACAATGCTAGAATTATGAAACACTTACAGCAAGCAAAAAATTTACCGGAATAATTTTGCAAAAATACTTTACACTTTCACAGCAGCTTATCGAAAATTGTTCGTGTCCCTGTACTTGTGTCTTTCCTTACAGACAGGCATGGTCCTGTGGCTGTGCTCAACCCGGTTGTTGAAAACTACAAATCTAGCAACAATAGTGGCTTTTGGTTGGACAAATGCTTGTAATTTTTGCAATAGGCCTAGAGTAACACTTGTGAATTTTACAATTGTTGCAATTGTAAGCGTTGTAATGCTTTTGATGTATAGCTTTTGATGTTTGTAATGTATTGTTTCATATACCTACCAAGCTGTTGACATAAGCAAAATTAGCGTTTAATAGTTTTTTTCTTTCATTATCTTTCAGAAAACCAATTCACACTTCAAAGGTAATAAAGATCATAGAATCGTCTCGTAAAATATAAAATAGATAAAATAAATAATGTCTAGCTAGAAGGCTATAATGGTAATATCTTGGACACCCCAGAGGAATATATTTTTGTTTCTCGGAAAACTCGCGTTTCATTTTGAGTGACATTTTTTCAGAGAACAATTTATTGTCCTTAGGGTTAAGTATACATTTATAAAATACCCGAACGAGAGTTTTTATTTTGTTTATTGAGCTATAAATTAATGTGTCAGAATTTTAAATAATGCGTGAAATTTAAATTTAGAGAATTACCTTGTTTTATAGTACATAGTACTAGTTATCATAGGTGTAATATTCTGCGCAATTATTTTGCATGTTATTCTATAGCTAGAGTACATAACTATAGTAAACTCAGTCGGCACTTAGTTGCCTTAATAGGTGATACAGTATCACAAATCAGTGATGCAGTTTAAGTCTTGGCACCGTAATGTTTAACCAGGACATGTTAAAGTTTTGATCCCTGATTTTTTGTCTGTTCATGTTCATACATCGATATGTGTGCTTACGGTATACAATTTGTCCGTTCAGTCAAGAGTACATACAGTCCTGGCCTCAAATAGTGTCCCTTCACTCGGAGTTGACACGAAGTCTACTCCAAGTTCACTCGCAGTTGTAATGAATACCTCAGCGAGAAAAGTGGAGTGGTCCGAGTAGTTTTGTGACCTTTGCTAACCTTTTGACCTGGCACATATACGTAAGTACGTAGCCTGCAAGCTAAATTCTTAAGCACGTATGTATTTACCCGTATGCTTAGAGCAGTGACCCTAGGTTGACCTCACTCAAAAATTTTTCCACACGATACTCGCACGAACACTCGAAGTCACTCGCACACGCACGCACGAAGTACACTATTTGAGGCCACGACTGTAGTTGGAAGCGTATGAGACTCTCTTTGTTATGCTTTGCGGGTTGTGTTTTTGTACGGCTTCGAGGGAAAGAGCAAGTGATACATTG
>JASANF010019165.1:0-13042 GCA_030248245.1 Trissonchulus sp. WLG1_4 | reverse complement strand
GGGGGTTGTAAAGCATCTGTCTACGAAAACTACGAGAAAGATGCTGTATATTTCTGTGGATTGAGTGCTTTAACCCCAACATAACTTATGTTAGTAACTCCACATTGAGCTTACATTACGCACATTGCTTAATACATAATATCACAAAATTGTATGCGGCAGTGTACTTTAGTACAGACAAAACAACAACTAGAAATATGTTTCTTTTTTAATGCGAAGCTGTGGTGTAACGACGACGGAGCTGACTAACGCCGGAGCGCAGCCAAACGTCGACTTCTTGGTCAAAGTCAACGTCACGTTGCTCGGGTCGCGGGGGGGTCAAATCAAGAATCCTAACAGTAAGTACATTGTTTAAGTAAATTAAAAAATATTTTTAATACAAAATTTATAAAGAACTGGTGGTATAATTACATGATAAATAATGCAAACTTTCTGAGGCTTAACTATGGAGACATGGGTAATTTTGAGAGTACAATACAAGACTGAATTGTCTTACTGGATCCTTAAACGAACTGCACAGGGGAGTCGCAGAAATTGTTCCGCTTGGTTTTGAAACTGTGGGTCAATTTCTTGGTAGAAGATAATAAATATTCGGTGGACTGCACATGCACCAAACCGCATTAACCCACGATTAACTTACAACGTTCTCAAGCCTAAGTTTTTTTAAATCGGTTTAACTCTGTTGCACCAATGAAGACTAGGGAAGTTGACGTTTATGATTTTGTCACAAAATGAAGTTTAGTTCTATTATATCTCTGAATTATATTTACAGCTCAGATTTAAGTGGGTACATGCCACTAAGCGTATAATGATTTAAATAATGATTTTTATTATTTTAGTTCAGGAGCTGCTGGACGTGTTTCTGGAAACGCTGGGTGGGCTGCAGAAAGCTGTGCATCGGGAGCTGATTTATGCGGGACTGGACGTGAAGCGGACGGAAGTGTTGGGGTCGCTGGAGATGCCGGAGCCATTTCACACGTTGATACATTTGTACTGCCGTGTAAGTTAATGATAAAATTTAACTTTCAGTTTTTTCGTTTAGCACAATTTTTCGTTAAAAAAGTTTTTGAAATATTGTCAATTATTAAGAAAGTGTTAAGTAGCATTAAACTTGCACAGTGTTGAAGTTGTACTGAGCATCGAATAGAATGCTTTCTAGTTTCACAAATAATAATTCTGATATTTTACTGAAAGTGTATTGATCCAAAGTACTATAATAATTTTTGTAACTAGCAAGAATAGTATCGAAATAATTATCTTTATGCTATTTGTAAAGGTTTGCTTTTTTGTTTAGCAAATCCAGCGTGAACAAGCCCGCCAGCAGCCAGCGCCATGAAGACGCCCCCATCTGAACAGTGAAAATTGTCAAAATTTCCTGAGCCTGTAATCTCAAAATTACCCCCTAGGTAAAGTCAGGCTATCTGTACCCCCGCTGGTAAAGATAAAGAGTCTATCTTTGACGTAAAGTTCTTGGTGAAGTTTAGGTAACATTATATGACTAACGTCAGTGTGATAGCTTAGATTACATTTAAGATTCAAGTAAGAAAAGTGTATAAACTTGTTTTGTAGCTAACAATAGCAATTTTTCAAAAACGCGATGCTGACCTTGTTTAACTTTAGCAAATTTAGGTTTACCCGCAGAATTAACTTTACCTTAACTTCACCAGTGAGTAAAGGGTAGTCTAACTTTACCTATGGGTCATTTTGAGATTACGGGCTCAGACTTTATTCAGACCAGAAATCGCTAAATCCTGAGACAAAAACAAGCTAGGTGACTTCTGCAACTTCTCTTTGTTAGTTTGTCTCAGGATTCTGCAATTTCTTGTCAGATTTTTAAATATCATGTGGTGGACAGCACCAAAACGGTTTAGTAGAGAGGTAGCTTAAACCGGTACAGAGCTGAGATTTAGCTAACACTGCACCAATGAAGTGCAATTGAAACTTAATATCTGATCGCTGAGATTGAGTTGAGCTTTAACTAGCGCTGCACCAGTGAAGTGCAGTTGGCGCTTAGTATTTGCTCACTGAGACTACGATGGAGCTAAGATTTAACTAGCGCTGCACCAATGAAATGCAGTTTGGTGATTTAGAATTGAGATTGAGCTGAACTATGTAGTTTTGTTCGTTCACACACTTAGGTTCGATTCATACTTCTATACGGACATTGGGACATACGGGCAAACGGACGAACGAACAACATGAACGGCAGAACGGCCGTTTGATTCATACCTTTGTTCTTTCAGCCGTATGCCCGGTTGCCCTTCAGCCGTATGTCCGTTCATCCGTACTAAACGGCATATGTTTCACTTTGTCCGTGTGCCCTATGTCGGTTTGTCTGTATGCCCTATTGAAGTATGAATCAACCCTTACACAAACACACACGTTAATTGGTTAATTGGTACAGTCTACCGAGTAGTGCGAATCAGTGATCAGCGTGTTGATAATCCGTGAAATTAGATTTGAACTTGATTTTTTTGGGGGTGATTTAAAACGAGTATTACAATGATAGATATGTAAGTTTTTTTTGAAACAGACATTAGGTTATTTCGAGTTATAAAAGCAAACGGTCAGGGATTTTTTTAATACAAAATTGCATTAATCAACATTCAAAAAATTAATATTATTTTAATAAATATAATATAATAATATTGTGTGCGTAAACTTTTCATAATAAACCGGTAATCTTGAACACTCTTAGTAAAATATTTTGTTGGTTGAAACATTGTTGTTAATAATTGGTAAAACTAGTTCTAGTTAGTCGGTATATAGCCTCAGTAGGATTGGTACAACTTCTACTAATTTTGAAAAACTTCTGCCAACCCTACTGGGGCTATACTGGTAGTAATACTACTTAGCATACACTGTGGACCAAACGTGAGTGGAATTTCGGCCTGCGATTTCTCTTCACAGCTACATAGCTGTTGTATAACCAATAGCTCATTTTGCTAGCCATAACGTGATCAAGCGGTCGCAAAATGTCATTTTTGATGAATATGATTGATATATTGAAAAACACTAAAATCACGATTTTCGAAAATCGTAAATTTGACTGAATTTTTTAAATACTATCGATTTGCTCAAAATCAAATTTTGCGACCGCTCGGAGACAACAATGTGCATTTATGTGCCAAATTTTAACTTTTTTCGTTAGGCCAATTTTTTAAAATCGCAAGTCGAAAATTTGTGTTCGTATTCATACGCACTATATTTCAGCATCACGCAGAAAATACTGCTTTATCTTACAAAAATTTTACACCACACTCAATAAAAACACCGAAAATTTTAATGTATGTTCAAGTAAAACACAACTGCGTGTGTTTTTTAAGCTTCCAAAATCATTACATACGTGTAAATGCACTGGCTTATGAAGTTTTTTCGTGAAAATCTATTTTGGTAAGTCTTTTTGTTGACTTATAAGTTTAAAGGAAGAAAAAGAATAATGTAAAAAATTTTTTTTTAAAGATGTTTAGAAATCTTTTTTTTTAAACACTTTGTTAAAAAAAATAGTTCTCCAATTTCACAGTTTCGCAGTGTAAAATGAGTGAGAGAAAAATTTTGCTCTGACGTATTCTGTCAGTTAGGCACAGTTGAGTACTGTGTTAAAATGTTCAAAAATGAAGAATGTGTGACTATTTAAGTGTGACCTGTGAAACATTACCTCAACAGGTTTCGATAAAGTGCAGTCCAAAAACGTGTCTAGGAAATTATTGTAAGATCTTTTTTTTTTATACTTCGGGTTCAGTCACATTTTTTCTCTCAACTTAAACCTTTGCAGTGTAAAAAATGTGTGAGAATAATTTTGCTCTGACGTATTCTGTCAGTTAGGCACAGCTGAGTACTGTGTTAAAATGTTCAAAAATGAAGAATGTGCGATTATTTAAGTGTGACCTGTGAAACATTACCTCAACAGGTTTCGATAAGGTGTACAAAAACGTGTCTAGAAAATTATTGTAAGATCTTTTTTTTTATACTTCGGGTTCAGTCACATTTTTTCTCTCAACTTAAACCTCTGCAGTGAAAAAAAATGTGTGAGAAAAACTTTGCTCTGACGTATTTTGTCAGTTAGGCAATAGGCACAGCTTAGTACTGTGTTAAAATGTTCAAAAATGAAGAATGTGCGACTATTTAAGTGTGTGCTGTGAAACATTATCTCAACAGGTTTCGGTAAAGTGCAGTACAAAAACGTGTCTAGGAAATTACTGTAAAATCATTTTTTTTATACTTCGGGTCAGTCATTTTTTTTCTCAACTTACACCTCCGCAGTCTAAAAATGTGTGAGAAAAATTTTGCTCTGACGTATTCTGTCAGTTGAGGCACAGCTAAGTACTGTGTTAAAAGGTTCAAAAATGAAGAATGTATGACTACTTAAGGTGGCGCTCAGGGGAACCGACTTTGGCGTTTAATTTTTTTCAGCGACATTTTTGACCATAATGTCTTGAAGGAAAGTTGTTCAAAATGAAAATAGCTTTCATTTGATGTGCATATTGTGATAAAATTTTTTTTAATTTTTTGCACAACTTTGTAGCGGCAGCAAAAAAATTTGTGTTTCCATATAAAATGATTACTCATATCATTAAAATATGCGGTTTCTTAGCTTTAAATTGATGTATTAAACTTAAGAATACGTTGAAATTTTGCTGAGTTATTTAGCCGTGAAAATAGCAAATCTAAAATGAAAAACCTACAAAGCTGATAAATCTTCGAAAATGTCAATTTTTTAATTTAATTTCTTAAAAAATTGAGTATGGCTTTTTGTAACTTTTTCAACGGAAATATGCAGTCCTAGGAAAGGTCTAATTTTTGAAAGAGTGAAACGTGTGGGCAAACCTTACATTTTTGAGTAGTGAAATCGACTACTTTTTTTTGACCTGGGTCCCAGCTGCCGTATGCGATTGAGTTGAAAAATTGCACAATGAAAGAAAGAATATAAACGCAGACGTGAAAGTTTTTCGATTTTCAAAGTTTGGCCCGCGGCACTTTTTGTAGTCGCTCAAACACGACTGATTTTGGAAAAATCGATTTTGTGCAAAATCAAAAATAAAAATGAAAAATCGAAGATCAATCACGTCTAGACTTTTAAAAAATCTTTCTATTGATACCAAGATCATCAAAATCGGTTGAAGTTTCGCTGAGCTAGGTCAAAAACAAAATTAGTGTGAATAGGAAATTCGACATGGTCATAAAATTTGACACATTCACATTAAAGTGCTGAACTGTATTGTAAATAGGTTTCTTTGATGTCTCTTTGATATACAATTAAAGTGGTATTGCTATTTATTGCATGAGCTGAGCGCCAAACAAGAGTTTTGTTGCTGAGCGCTACCTTAAGAGCAACTCGTGAAACATTACCTTGACAGGTTTCGATAAAATAGTGCAAGACGTATGTCTAGAGAATTTTTGTCTTTTTTGAAACTACTCACATTGTGAGATACGCACAAAACATATTATATGTACGTAATATGAAATACACTATGATGTGAAAATCATCTTTCAGCAGGGCTCAACAAAGAGCTGCGAGGTTGTTCAAAATGACGGACTTATGTCTTTTAACCGTGATCTGTGAAACATTACCCAACAGGTTTTGATGAAAATTTTAAAATAGTATGTGATATAGTAAAAAATTTAGCAAATACATAAATACATAAAAAAGCACGAGGGCGGTTAAAACAAAAAATGAAACAATATAAAATACAATGAATGCAAAAATTGTAAAACAAACAGTGAAAGGCAAATAAGCTAATAAACCAAGACACAATGTAAATTGTTAAAAGGCAAATTATATAGAAGACAGGATACCAATAAATAGGTATTAAAAGGGGTATCGGTACAAATTTAATAGATACATAAAAGACCGTAAAAATAAGTGATAAATATAAAAAAAAACGAACAAAACTTTGAATAATTCTACACAAAAAGTTTAAAATGAGGATAAAAACAATTACAACGCAACGCATTAATACAAATAAATAAAATAAGTCAATAGGTATATATATAATACATCATATGGGCTATACCTAGAGTGTCTGTACGATAGCATCATATTAAATTTAAGATATTCATGGAGGACGCAGGTCATTAAATCCTCAATATACCAGCAATTTTTAGAATAGATCATATTTTAAACTGTCAGAGAAATCTAACTGTGCTAACATTTTTTTGAAATTAGTCAATGTGTTACAATTTACAACAGGTTCTGGAAGGCTATTCCATATGCTCACTACTCTGCAACAGAAAAAGTGTTTACGTATATCTAATCTACATGATTTTGGTACTAGTCTAAATCTGTGACCTCTAAGTTGGTGGTCAGTCGTCGTATAGGTAAAAAAGTCTGTAAAACTTAAATTGTCTATGTTATGCACAATTTTGTAACATTGTACCAAGTCAGCTATAAGGCGTCGTAGCTCTAAAGTTTGTAAATTGAGTTTAACTAGTCTGTCTTTGTAAGAAAGTATAGATAAATTGCGAATACGTTTAGTGAATTTTCGCTGTACTGATTCTAGCAGCGTAATGTCTTTTTTAAGGAAGGGTGACCACGCTGGGCTATTATACTCCAACATTGGACGCACATAAGTGCATAGCCCTCATAAACCACATGTTAGTGGTAGCGGTGCTTCTAAGCAATACGTTAGTTCGTTGAAATGCTCGTGCAACAATTTGGGCCCAATGATCAGAAAATTTTAGGTCGCTATTTATTAAAATACCTAAGTCTCTGACGCTGAATGTTGGTGGAACCATTGTGTTGTTAATAGTGTATTGAAAGTGTGGATTATTGTAGCCTAAGTGTAAAACCTTGCTTTTGTCAGCAGCAATACGTAACTGATTAGTAACTGTCCAGTCAAAAATGCGACGTAAATTACTTAGTAATGTATAAAAATCCTGCAACTTCTGGCAGGAAAGATATATTTTGCAGTCATCAGCAAAAATTTTGATGTAACTATCAGGAGCGGCATAAACAATGTCGTTTATAAAAATAAGAAACAATAGTGGACCTAAAACACTGCCCTGAGGAACACCGCTAGTAACTTGGGTCGAGGGAGATAACGCACTATTCACCTTAACACTTTGGTAGCGGTTTGTAACAAAAGCTTCAATCCAATTATATACGCGACCTCGTATACCTAGTGCATGTAATTTTTTCAAAAGCTTGCTGTGACACACAGCGTCGAATGCCTTACTAATGTCCAAGTATACGATGTCTACTGATATGCCTTTGTCTAGTTGGTCACTCCAGTAATTTTCACATTCTAAAAGTTGTGTTAACGTAGACTTTTTAGTCATGAAACCGTGCTGGTGAGGACTTAGAAGTTTATGTTGCTGTAAAAAAGTAGAAATGTGTGCTTTAATGAGTTTTTCCAAAAGTTTGCAGCAACTGCAAGTTAGGCTAATAGGTCTATAATTAGCTGCTTCCGACGGCTTTCCTTTTTTGAACAATGGCACAACTGTAGCTTTTTTCTATTGATCAGGTAAACGCCCAGTTTCAAGGGATAAACGAAAAAGCTTTTCCAATGGTATAGCAAGTTGCTGAGGGAACATTTTCAAAAATGTGGCAGGTATGTTATCAGGTCCACATGCGGCACTGTTGCTTAAAGTGCGTATAGCATTCGTTATAGAACTACGAGTTATGACTAAGTCTGGAACTGAGAAGTGACACCAATCAGGTAGTGTAGGACCTGACCCATTGTCCTGAGTAAATACTGAGCAAAACTGTTTGTTTAATGTTTCTGCCTTTTCGTCATCAGAAACAAACACCTGTCCGTCTGGGTTAATAAGTGTACGTACTGTAGGTACACACCTTAGCTTGGAATTAAAATGTTTATAAAAACTTTGGGTGAGTTCAGTAATTTAAGTTCTTCTATTTTCTGAAATTTTCGTATTTCATACCTACATTTAGAAGTTGCTGCGCGACATCTAATCTTGTTGGGCAAAGATGGTTGTTGTAAATATGAGCGATGTAAAGCCCTTTTTTTAGATATCAAGCGCCTTATATACGTAGGGTATCTACTACGTTTGCTCGCATTACTGCTCACTTTTGTGATCGGCACATATTTGCAAAATAGGGTATTACAATAATCCGAGAAGGTTGACCACATCTCGTCTAAATTGGCGCAGTAAAGAAAATTTTCAGCCCAATTTGTCATTCCTAGTTCTACTTGCATACCTACTTTGTCGGCCTTACTCCACAGAAATCTAGGTAATATATTTCTGTCTACAAGATCATTGCAGAAGTTTAGCCCGAAGCTGATTATATTATGGTCACAGCTGGCTAAAGGGGCCAGGATTTTCATTTCAGAAATTGAGTTAGGGACGTTTTCGAAAATTAAATCTAAAATTTTATTTTGACGTGTACATTTATTAACTTTTTGTGAGAATCCATACGAAAGAAATAAATTTAAAAATTTGTCTTGAAAATGGGCAGCAGGTGCCCGTAAATTTTTTCACGAAATGTCTGGTAAATTAAAATCGCCAGCTAGTATGATTTGCACTTTTTTGTTGCGTGTAAAATCGAGAAGAGTTTTGAGTGAGTAGAAGAAATCTTCATCATTTACGCAAGGTCTATAGCAAGAAGCAATTAGACAGTCTTCAACACAGCCCCTGAGACGTACACATATAATTTCAGCAGGTACATCAAGATCGACTAGCTCAGACTTGAAATCATTCCGCACGAAAATGGCTACACCCCCTCCTGTAGTTTCGCGATCGCGCCTATAAATGTTGTATACAGCGGAACATTTGAAAATAGAACTAAGCGTGTCAGCAGTCAGCCAGGTTTCAGTGATGCAGATGATAATTGGGAACTCATGTGCAATGATTTCAGCGTCAAAATCTAATAGCTTATTTTTCAGACTTCTTGCGTTCAGTAGCAAACATAAGTTTTTGTTTGTACTTTCACGTGTCTCGGCCATCCTAGCGTGGCCTACTGAAAACCCTGACTGCTGTCACGCTGTGACTGACTGACATACGACACATTTTCTGAATAGGGTGCATTACGAGCAACTGCGGCGTATGTCGGTGGATTTTGGTATAAGACCGTCGGCTGGTGGCAAATAGACGGGTTGACCATTCCCCGAACGTAGTTAACATTTGCAGAAGTATGTTGAAAAGCGTGTGGGGGGGTTGGCAGTAGCGGTTGTCGTGCTGTATGCGTGTGGTAGGTTTGTGGACAACTGCGCTGCTTATGTCCAATAAGTCCACACGAATAACATCGCAATCCAGAAGATTTGAAGCGACACACCCGGCTTCCGTGTCCTCGTTCGCCGCACTCATAGCAAGTATCAGTACGAATGTGAGCTGACGGCTGATTTGGTTGGGAATGCCGTACAGGAGGTGACTCTCCATCATAAAGAACAATGGCATAGCTGCCTTTGTCGACGACATCAATTTTGTTGATGCGATAGCTAGATTCGGGTAAAAGACGCGGTCTTAGTTCCATTAGAATTTCACCGAAAATGTTTTTTCCTGGAAGGTCATTGAACAAAGCACTTTGTCTGTCAGAAAAGTGCAGGCCAGATCCCCAGAAGGTGTCAGCTGGGTATGTCGAGTGGATTAGAGAAGCGTCAGAAGAGTTGCGTAGAGTATTTCGAAATGTGAAGCATTGTTTTGCTTTTTCTTCTAGTAGGGATTTCATAAGCTCTACATCTGCACGTGAAGAAGAGGGCAGTCCTTTCGCAAGCTTCTTGGCCTCACCAGCGTGTCGTGCATTGCGTATTTTTCCCGCCAGCACTGTGTTTCCATTTTTCAGTGCACGAAGCGTTTGAAAACAGTGCTCAACTGAATTATAGCGTCGCCCATTATATACGAAATCAAAGGCATAAAAGTTAGACAGAGGGTCTGTGTGACCTTGGACGATTCTAATGTATGGCTTAGTTGCTGAAATTGGGGTTGGTGGGGGTGGAGCAGGTGCGTCGACTAATGCAGACATCTGGAAATTTTCCGTAGGGGTATCGAGTAAGATTAAATTGATTTGAGATTGCAGAGCTGACAAAGTTGGGGTCTTGGAGGATATAGCCTTGCTCAGTGCATCCTGTACGGTAGTTTTGAAAGCATGAAAGCAAGTCTAAACCGGAAGCCATAACGGACTGAGCAAGTTCACAGAAATTTTTCAATAAATCATCATTTTGGCATGATGGACAAATAATAGCAATAGTATCAATATTGCCTATTTCGTCATATATATCGTCAGGAATGCGCAGGCACTTTGAATGGTACCATTTATTGCAGGTGTCACATTGCAGCCCGGTAAATCCAACACGTCGACTGCAGTTCGGACAATTATTGACGTTTGGTCCATCCGTGAGCGAATCGTTGGTTATACAGGAAAGGCTGCCATCGGGAGAATTTGGCGGTGATAAGGTTGGTGTCGCAGGCCTGGTAGGTCTCACAGGCGCCAGTGGAGATTTTTGCTTGACCGAAGATCTTGTTCGTGTCATTCTGCTTTCAGGCCCACCGGCCTCCTGAATCAAATGGGTTAAAACCATTGTAAATAAGCACTAAGCAATAGCAATAGGAAATTATAAATAAGCACTATGCAATAGCAGCTTATTTATAATTTTCCACATATACATGTATATTCACATTTATATATATATATATATATATATATATATATATATATATATATATATATATATATATATATATATATATATATATTCCACATTTATATTAACATGATATCAGCACTCATGAAGATTTTTGTAATTTAACAAGCTCATTTGGTTAATTGTGCTACATGTTAAGAAAGCTTGCTGAATGTTTTAAAGTTGAGTTTAAACAAATGCTTAAATGAAACTTTGTCTGTCTAACTGAGTATTTATGTACCTACTAAATTTAGTAAATTCATGATATACGTATCAACCACTAGCGGTCCCAGATTTCGATTTCGGGGGGGGGCGGAGGTCTGAAGAAATTTTTTCACTTTTAATAATTAGCGTTTTTCAGCTTTACGCTATTTTGTGGGCAATGAATCGAGTCTGTTTGTAGTAAAATTCAGTGGTGTACCCAGGGAAAAATAGAAATTTTTTTCAATTTTTAGGCCGAATTCGGTCAACTGGAGATGTATCAGAAATTTTTTCCGTCAGAAGAATAAAACACAAGATGGGAACATCAGATCAGACAGTGTATTACAACACTAAATCCAGCATAATATACTTGTGTAGACATGCAAATGCAGTATAATGTACTCATGTACACATGCATAGGCTTTGATGAAAGATAGTAACAAGGAATAGTAAGCCCGGAGTCGCAGGGGTCTGGGGGCGGCAGCCCCCAGGAAAAAATTGTGGAACTTTTTGATTTTTAGACTAAATTCGGTCAATTGGGGACGCATCAGAAAAATTTTCCGGCCGGACCATAAAAACCAAAGGGCCAAGGCCAAACCTTGTGTACAATTTCAGTCGGAAAAAATTTCCCCCCGCCCCCCCCCCCTGGGACCGCCCCTGGTATCAACTCAATTTATCAGACAATAATAATGAGTTTAATATGAGTGTTTAATTGCTGATTGCTTGTTTTAATTTTTTAGATTATGTTTTTGCTTTATAGGTTTCAGTTAAGTTTCTTTCAGCTATACTTTTGGCCAATTTTTGATTTTGTATTATGCTATTTGCTGTGATTTAGGATAATAATTTTTTTGTTAATTGCTAGGTGCCATTGCGAAAGGAAACAGCGCCTGCCCGACTTGGCGGCGCCCCGTAAGTTTCAAAGTCCACTGGCTTACGTCACGTCACTTTGTCCGCTCCCGTCCATTCATATTCACAGGCTGGAATTCACAACCTAACACTAACACTAACTTTTCCCTTAAAAGTTAGTGAAACACTTAAATTTGGGCTTGAAACACTAACATTTTAAGTGTTTTGAGCCCAAATTTAAGTGTTTCACTAGCTTTTAAGGAAAAAGTTAGTGTTAGTGTTAGGTTGTGAATTCCAGCCACAGTCGTATTGGCGTTCAGCCGGCAAAATTACGAAACCAATAATATCATCAATAACGCAGCGTCAAGTGCACGTGATTGACCGAAACTTGGCACACTCATAGATAATCTATGTGAGACGTGAAGGTAAAATTTCAGCCAGATAAAACGTCAATCTGGGGCCAATTTTAGATGTGCAATAGCAAGCCGGTGCAAAAGTATGCCCGAACGCAAAATATAAAGTTGATTGATACAAATTAGCATTCACTATAGACCAAACGTGAGTGGAATTTCGGCTTGCGATTTCTCTTCACAACTAGATAGCTGTTGCACAGCCAATAGCTCATTTTGCTTGCCATAACGTGACTGGGCGGTCGCAAAATGTAATTTTTTACCAATATATGGAAAAACACGAAAATCACGATTTTTGAAAAACGTAAATTTAACTACGATTCCTAAATACTATCGATTTGCTCAAAATCAAATTTTGCGACCGCTCGAAGACAACGAGGCGCATTTATGTGTCAATGTTTAACGTTCCTCGTTGAGCCAATTTTTTAAAATCGCAAGCGTTTGTACTGACACGCACTTTATTTCAGTATTATGCAGAAAATATATACTGCTTTATTTTACAAAAAAATTGCACCAAACTTAATAAAACACCGAAATTTTTAAGTATGTTCAAGTAAAACACAGCTGCTAGTGTTTTTCAATCTTTCAAAATCGTTGCATACGTGTAAATGCACTGGCTTGTGAAGCTATTTCCGTGAAAATCTATTTTTCTTGCTGAAAATAGCTCAAAAATTTTCAAAAATTTTTTCATGTCATATGCACATCAAATTGAAGGAAATTTAAGCCTGAACAACTTTTGTTCTTACGATGTATGTTTATTTTTGCGCGTTTTCAAAATAATGGCCAAAACCCACATTTCAGGGGTGCCACCTTAAAATATTAGTGTATCGAGGCCAATTTTAAGTGTTTCACTAACTTTTAAGGAAAAAGTTAGTGTTAGTGTTAGGTTGTAAATTCCAGCCATTTTTTGCAATGTCAGGCAACGTAACCAGCTCGTTTGTAAGGTATTTTTGAGAAGTCTCCTTCAATTTGAATTGAAATTTTAAATCAAGTGCAGCTAAGGCCCAA
>JASANF010019164.1:0-11291 GCA_030248245.1 Trissonchulus sp. WLG1_4 | reverse complement strand
CTAAAAACCGTTTATTTCTTGCTGAATAATTAAAACTATTTTCATTGTTTTGTTTCTTGTTTTTTATTTTTTATTTTCTTTATTTTTAATAATATATTTTCAAAGTGATCTGTTGATTTCCGGCTTACTATTGATAACAACCAACTTCTAGTAGATTTTTAATACCGTATCGAGTTCTGGCTATTTTTCACTTTTTGGGACGGTCATTCATTTACCAGATTTAGCAGGTTAGCCGGATTAAACTAGTTAAAACATTGTTGAAATTAGCATTCCTAAACCTAAACCCTTAATAAATTATATTTTATTGGTTTTAAGATTAAATAAATAGGCTTCATCGAGCATACGTTGAATGATAATGTTTATTAGTAGTGTTTAGGGAATAGGGAATAAACTTATTTATTACTTTATTTTATTTTTATTTTAACTTATTTGACTTTTTTGACTCGTTCGATATGACAATCATTCGCAAGCTTTTGCTTATTTGTTGTTGGTTTTGTATTTGTTGTTTTAATATTGTACTATTATTATGAATATATAGAGTGGCTAGTTATTTCTGAAATAAACATTTTATAAGTTTGGCTAGTAATTTCTCAAATAAACATTTTATAACTCATTCCTTATAAAAATAGGACTTGTTTCAGCTTTTTACCTTTTTTAGCTAATTTTAAAATAGCAAAAGAATGGTTTTGTTCCACTCCACTATTGATATTCGAAATAGTTTCATTGGCTTAACGCATGCATCATTTTTGTTTCATAACAACCACTCAACTCTTTTACCGCAAACCACGGGGCTCTTAGAATTTAGGCCGAAAAGGCGACTTGCCGAAACTGCGCCTAAGAAACTACCGTAGGACAGGTCAAAAATTTGACCTTTGCCTTAACAAAACAATAGCATGAAAATGAGTTTCGAAACTTACACTGGCCTTAATGAAATTTCTGCCCCAATTTGACAGTTTTTATTGGATTGAAATAAAGACTAGTCCTAATGGAATGCATCAGAAGCCACAAGAAAAACTAAAACCAACGCCTATTTTTGACTGGGGGCTCCTAAAACTTCAATTTTAAGTTTTTTTAACACCACAAAAGCTCCTCCCCCCTTAACACCACAAAATGAAAAAAGTTATATTTCTAATGACAACGACTCTTTAATTATGGTTTGTAGGCATTTCAAAAGTTACATTTTCACATCAAGTATAATGGCAGTATTTCAGTATTTCCTTGAAAGATTCTTCTGCACCCTTGAAATTTTTTACTTGATTCCACATGTTTATACCGTTGGGGCATTTTTTTGTGCAAAGGACAAAAGTATCCAATTTGGGGCAAATTAAAAACATACTGGTTCGTCGCAGGACTTTTGTGAACTCAGCCTTGCAGGCGAGAAAACACTGGAGCGGAGATCCATAGGTCAACGCCAAACCGACACAAAAGAGCAGAAATACAGGTGACATTTTAATGGCAAATCCAACACTAGAAATGAACCAAATCAAGCAAACTGTGGATTGGAAACTTAATTAATTTTTGTACCTACCAAACCAAACTTTTTCTGTTTAACTCCCTCAATAATGTTATAAAATATAAAATACTTGCAGATGAGCCTCGTGACCACAGGCGTAGCCAGGCGGAGGGTCGCGGGGTTCGCGACCACCCCTTTTGGTTGAACCGGAGGAAAGTGTTAACAACGGTCCCCTCTTTGGTTTTAATCGCCCAGCTCAAAAAGTTCTGATACGTCTCCAACTGACCTAATTTGGCCTAAAAATTGTAAAATTCTCTAATTTTTTCTGCTGGGGGCTGCGGCCCCAAGCCCCTGCAACTCTGTGGCCTTCTATTCCTCGTTATTATCTTTCATCAAAGCCTATGCATGCCTACAAGAGTACATTACGCTGCACTGTATTTACTCGTGTATGTATATCATACACTGTCCGATGTGACGTTCCCATCTTTTGCTTTAATTGTCCTGGTTGAAAATTGTTTTGATACGTTTCCAATTGGCCAAATTCGCCTGAAATTTGAAAAAATCTCCGTTTTTACTGGAGGCTGCCGCCCCCAGCCCCCGCAACAGTGAGTTAACTTAAGTTTAACTTAACTTAATCTAAGATGGTAGTTGCGTTTTCGAGGTTTTTGTGATTTCTATGTAAACTTCGCGCCGACAGAACTCAAGTTGCAAATGAAGCCCAAGCATAGTACTGTAAAGGCCAAAATCCCCAGGCATGTCTCTCACTTTTTCGAAATTTCACCTGTGTACATTTTTAGAAGACTTGAATTGCAAGAAATTATGTGACATTTTCTGTGCCTTTGTTGTTCAGCTATTTTTTCAATAAATTGACTAGTTATTAAAAAAGTGGGGGAGATGCCTGAGGATTTTAAACATGTCAAAAACCTGACCAACTTTCAGCCCCAACAGGTAATTGTAAGATTCAGAGCTGTGGCGCAAACTTTTTGTAAAAATCCCAATATTTTAGAAAGAACCTTTCTTTAGCCTCTTGTACTGGAAACAAAACCACGGTTTCACTTTTCATGCATGGCATACCTTTAGGAGAAATATAGTTCTACTTAAGGGGGTAGTGTCGCGAAAGCAGTCGATTTTGCGCGACTGTAAAACTTGTTCAGTAAAATGTTAGAAATTGTTCTTTCTATATTTTAAAAATCTACCAAAAGGCAAATTATTTTGCCAAGTTTCAGCAAAATTGGTGCAGCATATAGTTTGCAATAATGTCTCAAAGTCGGAAAAATGACGAAAAAAAAACCTATTCACATTCCATTTTTTAGTCACATTTATCAGTTTTTCTGTTTAGTTTTTTTACACAGAATAATAGCACATATGTTGTAGTTTATGCACACAAAATTTAGTGCAGATTACTGTAGCGGCTGTGGAGTAATACTAGTTTGAACTGTGAAGGTGTACTTAAACTGTAAAATAGTAACAGCAATAATGATAAATTGTGGAAAATCTAGACGCTTATTTTCAAATCAGAAGAAAAACGAACCTTCAATTTTCTTTTTTCTTATTTGTCGCAAAAAATTGTGCGTCCACACATGATGTGTACTTCACAAGCTGGCCAATCTGATATCTGGCTTGATTTTTCGAACTTTTATGTCCCTATTGTGTGATGTCTGGCTTACTAACGATGATTGGTCCAAGATATTTGTCAATATTGATAGTGTGATGTCTGGCAGTAATTATTTGATACCATACAGCGTTGGACTAGCTTCTCATTGCATGTACTACTTCAAAAAAAAGTTCTGTTTTCACAGCCTATGAGCAAAACTGCTTTCGCGACACTACCCCCTTAATGCAAAAGACCGCTTGTGAATTCAGTTTCTAAACGCTGAGCTATAGCTTTCCAAAAAAAACACCTCAGAACGCAATTACCCCCTTAAATGAAAAAATATTTTGTTATGTAAACCACTGCACTAAAAAATGTAAAAATAATAGAATTTTGACCCAGAAAAATGTCGTGAGTTTAAAAAAGTGGACAAGGTGCGACGCCCCCTTTTCAAAATCCTGGCTACGCCCCTTCTCGTGACCTTTGTATCACCTTTGATAGCCTGTATTTAATAAATGTACACGGCTGGGTTAACAAACGGGTGAATGTCTTGGCTAACTGTCAGAAGGTCAAATTTAGTATCTTAACAAGCTCTTCTGCTGAGTGAGCAGCGGAACATTGTGAGGCTTGATTGTCACTATTCCAAAGGAAATATTAAAATCTTAAAACACTTATTTGTTATTTAGGCTTAAACTCGCAAAATGCATTTTCTCCCCTAAATTAGAGCTAATTCGCCTTGAAATAGGCAAAAACGTCCATTTAGATATTTCGGCACTTTGTTATAATTCGGCAATCGCAATCGCCACAATCGCCAAATATGCCAAGATCTATCTCCGAACAGTGATTACATAACGGACGACCCGCATAAAAAATTGATTACATAACGATTACACACGATTGCCTACAGACACTTGGCGATTCAGTAGAATTTTGCAATCGCCGACGATAAACACAGAAATAGCGGCAAAATAATGGCGATATAAGAAGGCTCTTATTATCACAAATAACGTCTGTTATTGTGACTAGACATCCACAATAACCATAAAATATTAAATACACATAAAAACTACCCACAGACAGACACTTAATGATTTAGTCGAATTCGGCAATTGCTGTCGAATTGTCGATTAAACGGCCAAAATCGCCAACAAATAACGACAACATAGTAGCGATAAACGAAGTCTCCTATTATCACAAATAATGTCCGTTAATGCGAACAATTAGCTACAATAACCATAAAATATCAAACACATAAAAACCACCTGCGATTTAGCTATTTAGTCAAACTTGACAATTACTGCCGATTAATTCAAAAATAGCCAAAATCGCCAAAAACTAAAAATAACGTCGATAAAGATAGGCTTCTTTTATCCAAATACCGTCTGTTACTGCGACCAAACAAAACAACCATAAAAAATTAAATACACATAAAACGATCCGCAGACTTAGCAATTTAATGAAACTTGGCAATCACTTCTAATTAATAACAGTCATAGGCTATAGCCAAAATTGCCAAAAGCAGCGGCAAAATAGCGTAGCGGCGATAAAGAAAGTCTGTTATTGTCACTTATATCATACCTGTCTTGAAAAAACAGTGCAATAACTAACGTCAATAACTAAGTGCACGCTGCTAGTTTCACAGCGTGCATCTAGAATCTAGTTATTGCACTGCTGTAGGCGTGCATCGTTATTGACTTATTGCACTGTATTTTTTAAAACAAATATAACATAAGTACAGCTACGCTCATTTTTCAGTTGACACTAACATGAAGGAAAACAAAAAGAAAACGAAAAAGAAAACGAAAACGAAAATGAAATGAAACGAAGCCAACTTTTTCGGCTTGCGCAATAAAGTTTTGCGAAAATGACGAGCAAAAGACAAATTATGAGCAGCTGTACCAGAATCTAGCTGCATATTTACTAGAATATTTTCATAAAAGAGGGTGCTGAATGCTCATTGTTTATTTGCTAATTGCTTATATTTAATTATTGGACATATACAAAAGATCTTAATACAAAATATGCGTACCGAAATGAAGTAATTTAACTGAAATAAACTTAAAACTGACATTGACTTAAACCTTAAAATCACTGACAAATGTAAAAAAAAGTGTGAATATGTAAATAAGAATTTTTAAATTTATTTAGTTCATTAATTGTAACTAATTTATTCTGATTAAAACGGTCGGTCTCAGAAATTATTAAAAAATTTCGGCATGAGTACCGTTGCAAAGTTTCAAAGAGCAAACATAGCCCCCTGTTTGCAAAGTGCTTAAGGTGCAGATGTCTTGACCTCAGCCGCTACGAATCCCTTTGTCGGCTTTAAGAAAATTTCCTAAATTTCCTAGTTAATTTAGCCGAGTTGTCAAGTTTTGACAACCAAAGAAAACGAAAACGAAAGGAAAAACTAAAATGAAGGAAAACGAAAGGAAAACGAAAACGAAGACGAAAAAGAAAACGAAAGAAATGTCGACTGAAAAAAGAGCGTAGCTGTATGTTATATCACTTTGTAGTGTGCACTCAGCACCTATTCGCACTGACACGTGAAGCCCGCGAGCATGAACTCGTGCGCGGCGCGCACTCGTTCATGCACTTGGCACTTCACGCCACAGTGCGTATAAATTACTGAGTGCACGTTACTGTGTAGCATCTACAATAGCCATGCTATATTACATACATATGTATATGTACGTATCGCCGTGTTTGGTACGTATACGTAATTAAATAATTTAGCAGCTAAATTGCAACTGGCTATAAGTCCCCAAGACATCCAAGGCGAGTTGGCTACAGCAAATTTCGTTGTCACTGCGATAGCCCCGGCGATATAGTGTTAACAGCAATCTGTCGCAGCTGTCGCTTGAAATAGGACGAGAGAGGACCCTACATTGGGTCACATAATAACCGCCCGTTCTTTCGGATTTTGCCGAGGCATGAACTAAATTTGTGAATGGTTTGTGAAGTCACAACATTTTGCATTTTCAGTTAGGTAACTGATACCAAATTTAACCACTCTACATATATGGGAACGTATTTTTTATGGTTTGTGTTTGAGGTATATACTAGTCATCGTTTTCTATCGTTCTAATGCGTATTAGAATCTGAAGCATAAGACTAAGAAAAACTCTTCTTGGGAATACCAATTTAATTACATTAATTATGATTTGTTAGTTTAACATGGTAAACCAGCGTTCTTAACCCCAAAATATCTAATTTTAGCACTGACATTAGTTCTGCCCAAGTGCCCAAGACATCACGTAATTTAGGAATACGCTTTGTATACAAACGCTGAACCCGTTCAATCAAATCCGTGTTTTTAATTGAACCTGGAGACCAAAAAAAACCGTTTTTCAACTGTAAAGCTTCTGAAACATTTTCAACTATGTGTAAGACTTTATGGGACCCATGGAGCATAGACCTATTTAAAACTTCTGAAGCAATCCACAGGCTCAGTCTGCTGTGACCAATCAAATTTCAAAACCCTGCCGGGAAGTAGATTTAGTTCAATTTAAATAGACTCATGCCCTACATGCTTAAACTGTACTTAAGTTGCTTTAATAACCATGTAGGTTCTAATTGTAAGAAGTTAGCAAATTTTGACGAGCCATCTGCCTGCAATATTGGTAGAACTGGTAGGCAGAAGTCTCACTCTTCTATAGCAGAGAAACATTATTATTTTTAGTGCTATTCTAAATCTATTTTGCTAAAAGCTGTTATAGTATATAGGATAATTACAAACAATAGCCCGTTTATTAATGTACAACAAATATATAAATTATATGTCCATAAAATACACCGCCGTCCGGTTTCGTAAACAATGAAGCGTGATGCATTAGTAACAGTGACGCAATATAAAAATTGCTGTTTTAGACACACAATAAAATTTTTACAGATTACTAATATGTTACACAATGTGTGGTTAAAATCATTTCAGAGAATATAGTTTCAGTTCAATCGTAATCGCAGTGTTTTAGCAAATCCTTGAATGTTTGAGACGCCTTGCTGGCATTTTTGGCTTTATGCCAAATTTGTAAACCATTGGGGCATTTTTTTGTACAAAAGACAAAAGTGTCGAATTTGGGGCAAATCAAAAACATGCTGGTTCGTCGCAGTTCTTTGAGAAAATCTGTCTTGCAAGCATGAAAACACTGAACCGTTTTGTTGGCTACATGAAATCCATGGGTCAAAGCCAGGCCCACGCAAAAGACTAAAACTACCGGTAACATTTTAATAGCAAATTCAACAGTATAAATGAACCAATTCAAGTAAACTGTAAAATTTGTGCCAAAATATACTGAAGCGCAGCCAAATGCATTAATTTATTCATTATCTTTCGAAGCCACAACACTAGAAAAAGACAAGACGGTTAATAAATCGTTAATTTATTACTCGGGTATTAATAAATATAGCGCGACAGTCATCGATAATGATCGATCACAGGCTAAAAGGGCTGGACACAGTTGTCGGTTACACAGAATGACCGTGTTAGTGTTACCATGTGTATGCAAAACTGAGGGCCTATTCCTTTACCGGATTAAACGGACTGGACTTATTTTAGTCTGAGGTTTTGTAATAGCACATCGGATTATATGGACTAAAAGAGGTAAAATAAGTCAGCGGCTTAATTTTAATCTGCCCCCATTCCAAAACTACCACTGACTGGAATAAACGGATTCAACATTCACGCTAAACATTAGCCTGCGCCCTGCATATATAGTTAAGTCCGTTTAGTCCGATTAAAAAGCAGCGCGCTAAAAGTTAAGTCCGTTTAATCAGGATGTTTTGAAATGACATTTTTCAGCATAATTTTTAAACCGTTTAGTTCGATTATAATTAACCCTTTAATCCGGCAAAGGAATAAGCCCTTAGTGTTTTTGTTTTGTCGCTTGTGCAGTTTGTGCAAACAGCGACATTCCTCAAAGAAAATAAAAAACACTGCTGTTGCAAGCATCTAGAAAATCAAAGCATACGCTCAAAAAATTGAATAACGTCCAGCCAAGCTATTTTATATAAAAGGTTTTTTAAATGAAACATGAAATTTGGAAACAAATAGAAAAAATTAAAGAAACTATTTTTCTGTTTTTATTCATCATTGACTTGTGATTGTGGTTATGAACTATGATAAAGGGAGATTCGCAGTCTAAGTTACAATGAAGGTGGTAGTAACGATTTCGACGATTTCTTACATTAGAAATCAGTGAAATCATTTTTTTGAAGCGAATAGTAAACTAGTCTAAAAGTAACCATAATTTTATGTAACTAGATCAAAATATACACAAATAATATTTTATTCAGTTCAAAATGTACAAGATAAGACTAGCTACTACGTTGGCTTACTGTTTAGTAAGCCAATTTAGTAGCTAGCCTCAAACTAAGAATTTTGAGAAATAAAAAACCAACATCACAATTTTAGTCTAGTTTACTAAAATTATGGGGGTTTTGCTGTGAGTTTCAAAATTGCGACAAAAACGTGCTTCAAAGTTATATCGTCGAAATCGTTACTACCACCTTAAGGTGGTAGTGTCGCCAAAGCAGTTTTGCTCATAGGCTGCAAAATGAGAACTTTTTGATTTGAAATTGTACGCTCACTGAGAAACTACTGAAATGCCACATGGTGTCAAATAAATACTGCCAGACACTAGACTACTAATATCTACCAATATTTTTAACCAATCACCATTTGTGAGCGAGACATCACACAATAGAGACATAAAAGTTCAAAAAATCAAGCCAGATATCAGATTGGCCAGCTTACACTATATTCTGTCACAAATTTTAACCACTTTACTTGAATTGGTTCATTTATACTGTTGAATCTGCTATTAAAATTTTATTGGTAGTCTTAAACAGCTTCTTTTGTGTGGGCCTGGCTTCCACCCATGGATTGCGTCACGTTTGTAGCACAAAACGGTTCGTGTTTTCATGCTTGCAAGACAGATTTTCTCAAAGAACTGCGACGAACCAGCATGTTTGCATCTGCCCCATATTTGTTTACAAACCGGCGGCGGTGTCTTTTGTGGACAAAAAAATCCCCAATTTTATATATTTGTTATAAAGCATAAATGCCAGCAAACGGGCTATGCTCTAACATTCAGGATTTGCTAAAAATCCTCGATTACATACTGAAACTATATTCTCTGAAATGATTTTAACCACACATTGTGTAACATATAGTAATCTGAAAAATTTTATTGTGTGTCTAAAGCAATTTTTAGCTACTGTACTAATCATAGCTTCATTGTTTAGAAGGAGGCGGCGTTTATAGACATATAATTTATATATTTGTTGTACATTAATAAACGGGCTATTGTTTGTAATTATCCTATATACTATAAAGCTTTTAGCAAAATAGATTTAGAATAGCACTAAAAATAATAATGTTTCTCTGCTATAGAAGAGTGAGACTTCTGCCTACCACTTCTACCAATATTGCAGGCAGATGGCTCGTCAAAATTTGCTAACTTCTTACAATTAGAACCTACATGGTTATTAAAGCAACTTAAGTACAAGTTTAAGCATGTAGGGCATGAGTCTATTTAAATTGAACTAAATCTACTTCCCGGCAGGGTTTTGAAATTTGATTGGTCACAGCAGACTGAGCCTGTGGATTGCTTCAGAAGTTTTAAATAGGTCTATGCTCCATGGGTCCCATAAAGTCTTACACATAGTTGAAAATGTTTTCAGAAGCTTTACAGTTGAAAAACGGTTTTTTTTTGGTCTCCAGGTTCAATTAAAAACACGGATTTGATTGAACGGGTTCAGCGTTTGTATACAAAGCGTATTCCTAAATTACGTGATGTCTTGGGCACTTGGGCAGAACTAATGTCAGTGCTAAAATTAGTGTTTTTTGGGGTTAAGAACGCTGGTTTACCATGTTAAACTGACAAATCATAATTGATGTAATTAAATTGGTATTCCCAAGAAGAGTTTTTCTCTAGTCTTATGCTTCAGATTCTAATACGCATTAGAACGATAGAAAACGATGACTAGTATATACCTCAAACACAAACCATAAAAAATACGTTCCCATATATGTAGAGTGGTTAAATTTTTGGTATCAGTTACCTAACTGAAAATGCAAAATGTTGGTGACTTCTACAAACCATTCACAAATTTAGTTCATGCCTCGGCAAAATCCGAAAGAACGGGCGGTTATTATGTGACCCAATGTAGGGTCCTCTCTGGTCCTATTTCAAGCGACAGCTGCGACAGATTGCTGTTAACACTATATCGCCGGGGCTATCGCAGTGACAACGAAATTTGCTGTAGCCAACTCGCCTTGGATGTGTTGGGGACTTATAGCCAGTTGCAATTTAGCTGCTAAATTATTTGATTACGTATACGTACCAAACACGGCGATACGTACATATACATATGTATGTAATATAGCATGGCTATTGTAGATGCTACACAGTAACGTGCACTCAGTAATTTATACGCACTGTGGCGTGAAGTGCCAAGTGCATGAACGAGTGCGCGCCGCGCACGAGTTCATGCTCGCGGGCTTCACGTGTCAGTGCGAATAGGTGCTGATTGCACACTACAAAGTGATATAACATACAGCTACGCTCTTTTTTCAGTCGACATTTCGTTCGTTTTTCTTTTTCGTCTCCGTTTTCGTTTTCCTTCTGTTTTCCTTCATTTCATTTTCCTTTCGTTTTCGTTTTCTTTGGTTGTCAAAACTTGACAACTCGGCTAACGTAACTAGGAAATTTAGGAAATTTTCTTAAAGCCGACAAAGGGATTCGTAGCGGCTGAGGTCAAGACATCTGCACCTTAAGCACTTTGCAAACAGGGGGCTATGTTTGCTCTTTGTAAACTTTGCAACGGTACCTATGCTAGTTTTTTAATAATTCTGAGACCGACCGTTTTAATCAGAATAAATTAGTTACAATTAATGAACTAAATAAATTTAAAAAATCTCTTGATTTACACATCTTCATATTTTCTTTTTTTACATTTGTCAGTGATTATAAGGTTTAAGTCAGTGTCAGTTTCAAGTTTATTTCAGTTAAATTACTTCATTTCGGTATGCATATTTTGTATTAAGATCTTTTGCATATGTCCAATAATTAAATATAAGCAATTAGCAAATAAACAATGAGCATTCAGCACCCTCTTTTATGAAAATATTCTAGTAAATATGCAGCTAGATTCTGATACAGTTGCTCATAATTTGTCTTTTGCTCGTCATTTTTGCAAAACTTTATTGCGCAAGCCGAAAAAGTTGGCTTCGTTTCATTTCATTTT
>JASANF010019162.1:0-14168 GCA_030248245.1 Trissonchulus sp. WLG1_4 | reverse complement strand
ACACCTTCTGAACAATTAAACACCTTAAGACTAAACTTAGACCATTTTTAGATTGGGTTGGAAGACCAGAACGTTTTAGGCCGTGTTTACATTGAGCTTTTTTTCGGCTGCTCGAGCAGCTGAAAAAAAGCTGCAGCTTTTTTTCGCCATTTCCGGCTTTTTTTTCAGCTGCTCGAGCAGCTGCAAAAAAGCCGAAAACGGCGAAAAAAAGCTGGAGCAGCTGAAAAAAAGCTGGAACTGCAGCGTTGTCATGACAACGGAGCAGCTAGTCTATAGTGACCGCCATACTTATCCGCATTTTTTCAGCTGCTTCAGCTTTTTTCCAGCTGCTCCAGCTTTTTTCCAGCTGGTCAAGCAGCTGAAAAAAAGCTGCAGCTTTTTTCAGCTGCTCGAGCAGCTGAAAAAAAGCTCAATGTAAACACGGCCTTAGACCAAGTTCAGATTATCTGAAAACAGTCTAAAAATATTTTAGACCAATTTTAGAGTGTTTTAAGATTTGAAATAAAACTGAAAAATGACTCTTAAAATGGTCTTAAAACTTTTAAGATTGTTTCAGAGTAATTTAAGACTAGTTTTAGAGTGATTTAAGATTATCTAAAATTTGTCTTAAATACTCTTAAAACGCTCTAAAATGGCTGCTGGCTGAGTTTTGCAGGTTTTTAGACTGTTTTAAGAGTGAATTAAGATAATCTTAAAAACTCTTAAATCACTCTTAAAACACTCTAAAATGTCTGCTGGCTGAGTTTTGAGTGTTTTAGACTGTTTTAAGAGTGAATTAAGATAATCTTAAATCACTCTTAAAAACTCTAAAATGTCTGCTGGCTGAGTTTTGAGTGTTTTAACAGTGAATTAAGATAATCTTAAAAACTCTTAAATCACTCTTAAATCACTTTTATATAGTTTGCTTATATATATTCACTGTTTTTTAATCTTTTGTAATCAGATTTTTTCGTTTTCATTGTTTTCGGCGGTCAAGATTCAGCGGGGGGGGGTAATTATTTTTGCCCATAAATCGCTTCGTACCCCATCTTTTAATAAAAATATAGAACCCCCATCGTCAGCCAAGCCCCCAATCTGATCTCTAGCCCCCAAAATAGCTGTCGCCCCTTTTAATAAAAATCTAGAGTGAAATTATTGGTGTTAAAACCCTTAGGGGTGGAATAAGTCGGAAAAACGGCATTTTTTCGACTAATGATCCGGAGTCCCTCTAAATCCCCCAAACCTAGGGGGGGTCAAAATTGAACGCTCTTACAAATAGGCTGGGTTAGAAGTTTTTAGGATGTAAGCTTAAGCTGGAAATCAAACTTTGCCCAAAAATTAAATTTTACATAAAATTTTATGCGCAAAATTGGATTTAGGCAAAAATACTGAATCAAATGAAAACCTGCTGCTACCATTGAAAGAGTAACTTCTAAGCTACTAAATGCTGAAAAAATTTTGCAAATCGGTTCCGGCTTTGAAAAGTTACAAAACTTTTTCTGAAGCTACTTGGACCAGGCTGATTGAAGCGTTATATACAACACAAGTAAGGCTCAGTACAAATTGCGGGCTATAGCTGCAAAATTTTTCAAAATATGAAGCTAGTTGGGGTTTTTTCTGGCGGTAAAGTTATTCCTGATGCTTCTTAGCATGTTTTTTCTTGAATTTAGGCCTCAGGCTTAGGCTTAGGCTTAGCGCTTAGGCTGAGGCTTAGTGCTTAGGCTTACTGCTTAGGCTTAGTGCTTAGTGCTTAGGCTTAGGCTGAGGCTTAGTGCTTAGGCTCAGGCTTAGTAGATAGGTTAGGAAAGGCTTAGTCTTAGTTGCTCACATAAAAGGATACTTGCTACCGTTTAATCATAAATAAAGCTGCACTTTTGAACCGAAATTAGCTCTCAGCGCCAGCGTGATGCTGAGCAGCAGTGACGTTTTGAACTCGTATTTATGGTATTCTTCATTATTAAAAATTGCTCCTTTTAACTAAAAATGGGAATTTTTTGTCGAAAAATGTAATTAATTTATTGTCTATGCAAAAAGAAGGAATAACAATTGATATGTGAGCTCAGGTTAACGATACATATTTTGCCTATTTTATAGCATGAAAAAGTAACATTTTTTGATATAAATGAGCAGAATATTTTGAAAACAAAGCTGAAGTAAACATATTATTATAAGTTACGTTATGTTGATCACACTTCAGACTGATATTACGACTGTATCGGTACAAATTTTCGAAAATTAGCCCGAGAGTGTCGAAAAATTATGATTTTAGATAAAATTTTAATTTTTTCGAAAAGCAATAAATCCACGATTTTTTGCTTGGAAAGTGCTAAAAATGAGTTCAGCGCGTCCGAAAACCTATAAAAACGTGATTTTACGTTGAAAAAATGTGAGTTTGAATTTCCCCCCCCAGCCGAATCTGCACCGTTTTCGGCAGTCTATATTTTTCAAGTTTTGTAAATATATAATATATCATGTATATTATATGCAGTATATATACTATATTTAGTATATATATATATATATATATATATATATATATATATACTATATTTTTCTTGATATAAGGATAATTTTCACACTTTTGAGAGCAGCTTGAAATTTTTCTCAACATGGGCATATATATATATATAAGGGGGTAATTGCGTTTTTAGGTGTTGTTTGGAAAGCCATAGCTCAGCGTTTACAAATTCGAATTTGTGAATCACAAGCGGTGTTTTGCATTAAGTAGAGCAATATCTTACCTAAATGTGTGCCATGCATTGAAACGTATAAAACCTTTCATTTTGTTTCCAGTACACGCGGCTAATCAGGGTTGACGCGATAGCGCCCAACCCTAGAATAGGAAAATTTAGCACTATTGCGGATTTTGAGAATTTGAATTTTTTGTAGCTCAAAATGTAGAAGAGCTTTTTACACGAAATTTTGTGTGTGTACACCCCTTGGCAATACCTAAGTGCTGGCAAAATTTCAGCCGGATCGGTCAAATATTTCCTGAGATACCCCCGGGGACCCCCCAAAATTCACGGACTTTCGCTCTTTTTTTCCCAGAACTTTTCTCGCCTGTAGTTCATCCGAGCGACACCTTTTTTGGTTTTTCACATTTCGTATAGCCTGCAATAGACACGAAAAAAATGGTTTTGCTCGGCTGTTTCCGTGAGAGGCTGTGCTGGGAGGGGAAAAACCCCCTTTTTGGAGTCCAAAAAATTAGTACGAAAAAGTTTAGCACACTTTTTAAGAAGTTGCGCAAAACGGCCAGTCATGATCTTTTGCATGTGAGGTGGTACAGTAGTGGAATAGAAACTAACATGGGCTTTTTTTAATTTCGCCCTATAAGCCCCAGGGCATGCCCATGCCCCCCGCCACGTGTATATATTACGGGGGTAGGTTCGCTACGAGCAGTGGAGCTATCGTGGTTATAGCTGGAGGTCTATCGTTTTGTATACGAATATAAACCCATATGCTGTGCATTCACTGGTATTATAACTTTCTTGCTCAGATGTTGAATAGTCCCCTAGACCCCCGCCGGTTGGCAGTGTGTCATGTATGCGCGTACGTAACTTCACAGTAGAATAATTAGGTTTGCTGTTTGTTTTTCATGATAGTTCAAGTTTTTTCGTGTAATATGGATAGTGAAGTGTTTTCAGACATGGTAGAAATTGCGGCACCGACTGCTCAAATGTTGGAGACTTGTATTAATTTGGAGCCTGGATTATTTGATTTAGATGATTTCATTGACAGAGATGCTACCGTGTGGATCCTCGGGAAATCATATCGGTCTCGTGAAGATATTCAGGTCGACTAGAAATGTTTGGGAGTGATAGGGAAGGGGATGTTTGCCAAGCCATTGCTTTTTTTGCTCCAAGGCTATCCACGTGAACATTTCAAAATATTAAAACTGAGCCTGTAGAGGTAACCCAAATAAATTCATATTTATATTATGTATAGGTTTGTAAAATATTTTAGGAAATCAAATCAGAAATCTACAATTTCATCTGGATGACCTATCGTCGGGGTTTTGCGGCGATTGGGGGAACCGGACCCAGCAGTGACCAAGGCTGGGGCTGTATGCTGCGCTGTGGTCAGATGATTCTGGCACAGACACTGCTTATACGACACGCAGTGGGGTGTCCTGGGCAAACGCCCACTGAGCGTGAAGACTATCTGTGTATTTTGCGCATGTTTCAAGACAAGAAAAGCTGCTTATATTCTATTCATCAGGTTAGAAGGATATATGCAGTATATATAAAACTTGTGCCTGTTTATTGACGGATTGAATTGGTGTGCTAGTTTGATTGTGATTATTATGTAGTAAGGTTTTTAATCAAATCCGAGACTGTGTCCAGTCCGAGATTTTGCGTCTCGTTGCAAAAAATTGCGGCACACAAAATTACAGTACGTTCAGATGCGTCTGGGAAAGCAGTAGTCCTGTACGCTCTATTGGTGTGCTCATTGTATATATACATAACGTCATTGTCATAATCTAGCTGACCGTCAAACTTTCGAGACTTTAGGGATCTATCGGGAATTTTTTCCCAATGAGACCAAAAAACCGTGGGCCTCTTAATTTATATGATTCCTGTCAGAAAAATTACAAGGGTAAAAATTCCCGCCATCGGCCCCTGCTAAGCCGCTGCTCTAATATAACGTTCAATACAACAATAAACAACGGAAACAATTTTTTGCTAAAAAAATTGGTTTTGCGAAAAGAATTTTCATCTTTTCACAAAATTGCGAAAATTTGCCAAGGAAAAAACCCAGATGCTGTTCATTACTTTGTGGAGGAGGGAGTACACAAAAATGCACGAAAAGTTACATGTCTGCTGTTAATTATTGAAGAGTATTGTATGTTATATAGTTGTTTTAGATAGCCCAGATGGGCGTGTCAGAGGGCAAGCGGGTGGGCGAGTGGCTGGGTCCGAACACAGTGGCTCATGTGCTAAAGAAACTGGTGGTCTACGACGATTGGTCCTCGCTGGTCCTGCACGTGGCCATGGACAATTTGCTCATTGTAGAAGACGTGAAACGGCTCTGTCGCTGTCCCAGACGAAAACTCAGCACCTTGCCACCGCCCGTTGCTACTGGGTACTTCATGGGTGGAATGTGTACATATAGCATCTCTTGTGAATGAATTATTGTATTAAGTTCCTAGAGAAAGTGATAATCATGACTGTATTATCTTTTTTTGCAAAATAAATACACTTTACTTTGGCCTGGCTGGTCCATTCCGTCTGAAAAATTGCCCATATTATTTTTATGCTGTTCATTTTAGTCACTAATTAATTCAAGGTTAGACTTAGACTAGGCATTTATTACGAAAAGTTAGAGCGATTTGTAAGCATTAAGAGTACATCGAGAAGCGAGTAGTCACAAAAATCATGCCACCTGTTCAGGGTTTAACATTTTTATTCGGACTTTAGTTCAATAGTGCTCTTTTCGAATGAAGTACAATATCACATTAAAAACTGTGTAGTGGCAAATATTTTTATCGCATCCAATTGGCACATATTTTTATCGCATCCAATATGTCTGCGTTTAAAAAGGCGTAAGCGGCCGTTATGCGATTATGCATATGTATGTAAGCGGCCGTTGTATTTGACAGCTGTTGTTGTTTTTTTAGAGTATTAAACTGCGTGAAGTCGCCATACGCAAATAATGCTAATTTTTTTGTCCATAGTTTTTTATTTTGTTTTGCTATTTTAGAGCTGGTGACGGAAGTAGTTCAGGCGTGAACCTGGGCGGGGGAACGACGTGCATTGAGCGAGTGACGGGAGGGATGGTGGACATCACTGCCGTACTCGATAATTCCATGTCGACCGAAAGTTCTGAGGCCAAAACAACAGGTGGATTTAAGATTTTTCATGTATTAACTTGATTTATTTTGACGTAGCTTTGACGTGTTGACGCATATGTTTGGTTAAGATATCTGCAGCGTAAAATTTGTATGTGTTGTTTATATATATGCAGCATTCAGGAAGTCGCAAAGGAGAAAGTCGCACCTCTAGCTCTGGTATATTTTTAGGCAATTTTTATGACGGTGAGGGGCTGACCACAATTTGCTGTGAAAAATCTTTTTTATACGAGATTGAAGCTATATTTCATAATTGTTTTTATACGTAATTAAACCTTCACTGATCCTTTCAGCAAATTTTTTTAGACTGTTTTCAATTTTTCAGACACTGACACAAACGATGAGAGTCAATCCGCTGGCAATAATTCCGTCGGTAGTTGGAATCCACTACTCTTACTCATTCCCCTACGCCTTGGCCTAACTCACTTGAATGAAGTCTATGCCGGAGCTCTGAAGCACTTCTTTATGCTAAAACAATGCGTGGGAATTATTGGGGGTCGCCCCAATCATGCCCTGTATTTTGTGGGGGTTGTTGGGGATGAACTGATCTATTTAGATCCACATCATTGCCAGAATTTCGTAGATCTTGACCAGCTAGTGCCAAAAAATGGAGATGACAGTGAAAAAAGTGATTTTAAACAACACCAAAGTTATACTTCGTCGAATTCGAATGACTCTTTTGCTAGTCTGAACACAAATAGCGATATAGCTGGTTCAGGGAATTCTGGAGATTCGATTAAGACAGCCAATGACGACTCGTCAAGTGCGACCGATGATTTTGTGACGCTGAAAACGGGCGCCGATGACAGTTAGTTGTTTTTTGATAATTTTGGTTATTTTTTCAACCCCCTTCTTTGACACTTTTTCTGACTACGCTACCGCGCTTATAACTTTCAGCAGAAAAATAGGAAATGAGGTATCTGCCACATATGGAAGTTTATTGCCGACCAGGGTTTTTTTTGGGGTCCACGACTGGCATATTTTTAGTGGGGTCCCCCCATTTGGTCCGGAACCCTCCCCATTTTGGTCGCGCCCCCCCATTTCAGATGGGGTGCCCCCCCCATAGCCGAAAATTTTTTCCGGAAGGACGTTTTTCGCCACTTTTTAGCTGTAGCGAAGTCGTGTTCGTCGGGTTTTCGGGTCCATTTTTGCTAAATTTAGTGTTAGCATAGCTAGAATAACGTATGAAAGCGTAACATTTAACGCATAATAACAATTTTTTCGTGTAAAAATAGTGTTTTATCGTGAAATTGGTGCGCCCCCCATTTTGGCCGACGCGGATGGGGGGGGGCTGCCCCCCCCCATCGCGCCCCCCCCATAAAATTTTGCCTAAAAATATGCCAGCCACGAGTGGGTCCAGACTCAAGCTCTCTTAACTGAACCCAGCAAAAATTAACCTGACCCAAGGCTGACCCAAGGGCGTAGATAGGGGGGGTCGCGACTCGCGACCCCCCCTTTTTGATTGAACTTTAAGAAATTGTCAACAAGGTCCCTCCTTTGGTTTTTGTCGCCCCGTCGAAAATTTTTTTGATAGGTCTCCAATTGACCAAATTTTGCCTAAAAAAATCTCGAATTTTTTTCTAAGGGTTTTTGTACCCAGACCCCTGCATATCTATGGCTGACTAGTCCTTGTTATTATCTTTCCTCAAAGCCTATGCATCTCTACAAAAGTACTTTATGCTGAATTTACTTGTATAATACACTGTCTGATGTGACTGCTTAGTTTTTAATTTTCCTGTCGGAAAAAATGCCATGCTTAGTTTTTAATTTTCCTGTCGGAAAAAATTTCTGATACGTCTCCAGTTGACCAAATTCTGCGTAAACAGTTAAAAATCTCCATTTGTTTCTGGGGGCTGCCGCCCCCAGACCCCGGCAACCTGTGATTGACTGATCTTGCGTTTGCACTGCGAGGTTTGTTTTTTGTTTTTTTTTGGTATTTTTTTTTTGCGCTGCTGGTTTAGGTTAATAGAAGGAAAAAGACGTGTGCGTTAGGAAAATAAAAAAAAGAAACTAGTTGTTTTTTGTACTGCAAGAAAATAATAATAATATATATATATATATATATATATATATATATATATATATATATATATATATATATAACAACGCAAAAAATATGCCACTGGTCAGCTGATGTTAGAAAAAAAACAGCCACAGACTACAACAGCCGCCCAAAGCAAGCCATACAAGATTTTAATAGCGCTATGCAAAAAGGTAACTAAGAAGCGAGCACCAGATTTGTTTTTTGTTTATCAATTTCGATATTTTGATATATATTTTTTTTATAATTCTGAGTTAGGCGCAATTATCGCGCCTACACCGACCAAAAAACCGAAGAAGCTTACTTTTTTTCTGGTAAAGTTACCAAATGATGACGTTTCTGTTTTTACGCCGTGTAGTACATTTTCGAATGTCGCTAGTAATCGCTTTGCCTAAAACTAGCAAGCCAAAGCGAAAAACCAGCAAAGTATAAGAAAGAGCTATATGAGCATGCAACATAGAGTTTATATATACATGCGTAGCCTACACCACATACCAGAGGGAGGGGACTGATAATTAAGGGCAAACGGCCAAGCTACTTTACTGCATATACCAACAAGCAAAGGACACTCACCACAGGAACTGAAACAAAAGCGGTTAAGCAAGCTCCTAAAACATGTGTTATTGTGCCCCTACGCTGGCCTTCTGCTTACTCTTGGACCGTATGCAGGACAGGGCTCAGTGCAAGCATGCAATTTCAGACGAGAGTGAGTTTTAATAAAGTGCAAGCAGCCAACGAAGTATAATATCATGCATTATATAATACAAAAAAAACTAAAAAAATAAGAACCCTGTCGCTACGGTACAAGAGCGTAACAGGGGGACCTGTGAGCATAATTTTTATGGGACTTAGTGCTCACGTCTGGTAGGCACCAGCTGCCCCCCTGCACTGCGATTTAAAGTGTTAAAATATCCCCCGAAATTTTTTGCTCTGTATATACGCCACTGACAGCGGACTGTGAATTTATTTAGATTAAATGACTACATAAATGACCACAAACTACGTTTTGTTATGTAAACCTTTCGCTAAAAGGTGTAAAAAATCTTTGGTTCTGGCCTGGAGGCTGTAGCCCCCAAACCCCTGCAGCTGTGTAACTGTGATTTTGCATTTTATTTTTGTGTCGAAATTGCAAAAAAGTCTAATTATTTTTTTCATTCCATTACAAAAACTCGAAGAGTAATTTCCCCGAAATTTTTTTCTAGGTGCGTCAATGCGTACCGAGCACAGAAAATGACATTATATAATATAAATGTCTACTCACGATTTACGACATATATATTCTTGATCCAGTCAGTGCTTAACTGGACCCAACGAAAATTAACCTGACCCATGGACCCACTGTTGATTTTGTAAAAAAACCCTGTGCCGGCGTATTGGTTGAGTTGACCAGAATACTAGCTTTATATATTATTTCGTTTTGTTCATTCAGTAGAGTGTGGCTGACAGAGTAGAGAGTAGAATGAGTGAGTGTGAATTAGCAAGACGCCGCTATTCAAAGTCGTCTAAATGCATGAGTTTTTTAGACTAGATTAAAAGATTCAGACATTTGGACTGTCTGACTGAGCTGAGTGATTGATGACAATCCCTTTCTTTTTGTTTTATATATTTTAGGCTCATATCACTGTCCTTGGCTTCTGCGCATTCCCATAGGCCACATCGACCCCTCGCTTGCCTTGGGCTTTTTCTGTGCCACTGAGGATCAGTTTGACGACCTGTGCAGCGCGCTGAGGGTTAGTCTGCTGCAAGCCTCCGACCCCCCCTTGTTTGATCTCGTGGACAAACACCCCCCACACGTGCCCCCCTTTGTGCCCTACACTGGAGAAACCCTGTCCAGTAAGACCGATTTCACCATGGTCGAGCCATCCTATGATACTGATGAAGAATTTGAATTGCTTCAGTAGCGGTGATTTGATTTTGAATGGGCGGAATGCATAAAAGCAGTTTTAGGGTATATTCCTTTATCGGACTAACGGAGTTTATTTTCGCCATACTAAAAAAAATCGATTGGCTATTTAGTTAATTGAGTGATTTTGGCATTACTGAAACCAGTAATTTACTAATCAGAACTTTAGCAGTTATAATCCTGTACACAAGGTTTATGAAATATCCTTGAGCAAGAATGGTGACTGATGTCAAATTAATTGCTGTATACCCAGCACTTTGTCCTCCCGGGGTCGGTAACTAGGGTATGGGTACTTCAGATTGGTGGGAGGGTAATAGCGGCGTATGAAGGGCGTCTGCCTTGAGGGGCTGGTCCCCCCAAAGAGAGGATGTATTCGTCTTCCAGGTGTACCCCCTGCTTCAGTGCACAGACTATAATAATAATTTTGAGCACCACACTTATACCTGGCTGAGCCATCACGTCATGTGCAGGGGTCATTCTTAAGTAAACGGTTGAAACACCATCCTTAAAAATTATATTCGTAAACTTTCTGACTAAACATACTCGACACAGAGCATTAATTAACAGCTGTAATTAAGTATGATTAATTAATCTTTAAGTAAGCCTGGTAAATTGTACACAAGAGAAGTTCGTGAAGGATGTCGGACTATACCAAGTAGCTAGCTGTTTCGTTTTAACTCATTAGTGTGATATCCATTGCTAAACTTCGGACTAAAATGAGTCTAATTATTCTTGTAATCCGGTAAAGGAATTATTGGCCCTCAGATGTAAGTGTATGTGGGGCTAAGTCAAGATTGGGTGTGAAAGGCTTCCTAGGACCCTCGTGGGCCCCCCTACGTTCACCCTCCACTGTACTCCCCTCCAAAGGGTCCAAGGGGAGTACTGTTTCCAAATAGAATTCCAAACATGACAAGGTAGAAAACTGACTACTACAGAAAGCAAATGTCAGTTCACCGGCAAATTTTGGCTAACTTCAAGTTTGAAGTTTGTATTTTCCACCGTTTATTTTTATCAAGCCAGAGTTTTTAGCTAAAGTTTGAATCGGTTGTCTGACTTAGCGATGTTGCACTTGTATGTGGAACCTTTGAAGCATTCAAATAGTAAAAATATGTACTACTGGCAGGGTTGGCAAGTCTCGGGTTTGCAACCGAGACCGAGACCGAGACCAGGCAACCGAGACCACCGAAACGAGACCTACGAGACCGAGACCAGCCCTTGGGGGACCTTTTTTTCAAGTTTCAATTTCAAAAATTTGAGTTACTTTTAAACGTGAAAAATAGTTATTAAGGTATATACAAAAAAGTGACGATTAGGTTAGGTTGTATGAGTGTATGACTTGCGAAGTTGCAAGACACTCAACAATGTAACGACCGGATGCATGAGAGTAGGAGAGTGACCACCGGAGAATAAGATTATTGTCCCGCTATTTTGTCGACTTTTGATTATTTTTTAAAAGTTTCGCACACTTACTCGTATACCACATTTTATAGTCCATTGCATCACATATATATTGGCACTTTGACAGGCTGACTCAGGTGCCAGCGTAGAATCGTCCGTGCTGGTGCAGTAGTGCTACTATCGGAAGTTCTGACAGCAGCATCATCACGGACCAGAAAAGTTTCTCACGCTGTCACAGTTATGTGGGGGGAAGATTTGATGCCCCAACCACTCCATAGCCCAAAAAGCATTTGATTGTACTTAGGTTTTTTAAGATATACTTAATGTTTTGATATGTGTTGAGAGGTTGGGGCTTAAGAAATTCAATTAAACTGCCACAGTGCCACCCAATTCGATTAATTAAATTAATTAAAATTTAATCAATTAGTTAAAATTTGATTAATTAAACAGTTAAGTCGCAGAAGCCAGCAAGTTTTTAATTACAAATCAGCTACAAAGTTAGCACTATTTGGTATATAAATGATGGTCAGTATTTTTACTGTTTAACATAAGAGGTTCCAAATACAAATGCAACATCGCTAAGTCAGACAACCCATTTTAGCTCAAACTTTAATATAAAATCTAGCTTGATATACAAAGTTTAAACTTGAAGGTAGCCAGAGTTTGCCGGTGAAACCATTTCATGCTTGGCATTCTCTTTGGAAACTTAAATTGTAGAAAAAATCTTTGTGATTTTGGAAAATTTTGAAAACTTCAAGTCTCATCTGAAATACCGAGACCACCCTATGGCAGTTCTCGGTTTTGCTATCGAGACCGAGACCGAGACCGAGACCGAGACCAGCCTAGTCTCGGGTTTTTTACGAGACCGAGACCTAGACCGAGACTGCCAACACTGGCCATCATTAACCAAACAGTACTAACTTCGTAGTTGATTTGTAATTAAAAATTTGCTGGCTTCGGCTTCGGCAACTTTACTAAGCGCTAACTGAGTGTGCAGTTTAATTGAACTTTCTTGAGCCCCAACCTCTTATCGCATGTCAAAACATTAAGGATCTGAAAAAACCTAGGCACAATCAAATTTTTTTGGCTATACAGTGGATTGGGTTGGGGCAACAAGCCCTCCGGCTTCCCCCCACATAATTGAGTCAGCGGAAGAAACTCTTCTGATCCGTGATAGTGCTATTACCAGAACTTCTGATAGTAGCGTCAGCACGGACGATTCAACGCTGGCACCGGAGATAGTTCGCAAAAGTGCCAACCTTATGTATACAGTATGCACTACAAAATGCCAATGGTAAAAGGCCAAAAAAGAACGCCCTGCCAAGAAGCGTTCGAAACTTTACTTTAAAAAAATATCCAATAGTTGTCAGAATAACGAGAAATTGATCCCCTGCTCCGGTTGTCAATTCACTCTCATGCATCCGGTCGTTCCAATGTTAAATTTCTCGCAACCTAAACGTCACTTTTTTCATACTGAATCACCAATTTTCTACGTTTCAGATTACTTTAAGTGTCGAAAATTGAAATTTTAAAATAGGTCTCCAAGGGCTGGTCTCGGTCTCGTTTGGGTGGTCTCGGTTGCCTGGTCTCGGTCTCGGTCTCGGTTGCAAACCCGAGACTTGCCAACCCTGTTGTATAGCCTGTTTATAATTGTTTGTATGCAGCTGGTCTGTGCACTTATATAAGGTAGCGTGAAGCTCTTGATAACTGAAATTTATTCTTGTCGTTATGAAATCACATGTGTTCGTTTGTCTCAGTGTTCAACAATTTTTGGTTCGACTTCAATTTGTTGCTGATTTTTTTTGTGTTAACTATTAACGCATTCTTTGTACGCTGGGTCGTCACATACGTTAAGATATTGTGATTATAATATGCATATTGTGATTTTATTTGTAGGGCTCATTTTGTGTATTTAGTTGTGTATGTGTGTGTACCTACCTATGTCTTATGTTGTATTTATGTTAATGCATCTTATGAACGAATAAAATTTGTGCCAAAGTTACTAATGTCTTGGTTGTACATTTTGCATAGCCATAGAAAATCCAGTCACACATAAATAAAATACTTTACTTGAAGCAGAATTAGGTATAAACGCCTAAGTGTAATAAAAGCTTAAACTATTCTATGCAGAGGCAAAAATAAGATTCATAAATACTCTTAAAGCGACATGATGGTGATAGTTTTAGGAGGTTTGCGAATTTACTGTCTGTAATTTGGAATTTTCGTTCCCAGATTTAGCTTTCGGTTTTATAGATGCGATTCTTGTAGAAAAAATTAAAATTTCAAACTTGAAATTTTAGCGATCCAAGACACGAAAATTCGGTGTCAGAATTTCTGCGTCACAGGAGATGAATATATCTTAGTATATAAAATTCAATATTGTCAATACAGTCTTCAAGTCAAGAGGAGTCTACTGTTAGTGCAAAAATTATACAAGTTGGCTCTGTAATTTACAAATTGTGGACGGGGGGATTAATAGAAAAGACCCCAATTTCCAGAATTCCAGGGTTAAAATGAGGTTAAAGCTGACTGACTTTTTAGCCCTTTTTGTCGGAGATTAAAAGTCAACATGTCAAAGTTGGAATTGGAAAAGGGTCGGAATTTTCGCTAATTTTAGTTCCAAGAAGTTGGGTGAAAATTCTATAACCTTGATTACTAATCAATGATGAACATATACATATTACATAAATGCTTACGGAAAAAAAGAAATGATTACTGTACGATTTTTTGTGCAATATAGTTCTTTCGCCAGATAATCAAGTCTTTTACGTTCAACCGCATAATCAGGATGACAGTATTGTTCGGTAAACTTGTCATGGAGAATAATGTTCATGTGGATAGTCTAATTAGTTCAGAATCCATCGGCTTCCTTGCTTAGCAAAGAGTAACCTAGAAATAATAAGAGTCCTTAGTTTTGAGACAATGGTCCATTCATACTTCGTAGTCGCAGTTAGCTACGTTCAACTGCCACAATTGTATACGAAAGGAGCATGCCACAA
>JASANF010019160.1:0-29656 GCA_030248245.1 Trissonchulus sp. WLG1_4 | reverse complement strand
GCGACACACACTAAGAACACACCACACGAGTACACGACAGGCTGCTACGCAGGCTGTGCCGATAGCGTACATACATACGTACGTGTTTGCTTTTGACAACAGTCAGGGCGTGGTAGAAATCAGGGCAGGGCCGGGCCGGGCCGGGCCGGGCCTCAGGGCCGTAAAGCTCATCTCTACTGCACATACAATGATAATAATATGCAAATTAGAATTTTCTAAAGTGTAGTTGTAAATTCAGTAGCCAGTAGCAGTGAATGCTGTCTCACAGTTAGTTGGTTTATTGCTCCTAAGTTTCGGAATAAACATGTCAGCTGGAAAGGAAAAAATGTGAAACTGATGTCACGTTTTTGCAATCGGGTCATTGTTCCAGTGACATCGGGTCATATATAAACCACAACTATTACCTAAATTTTTGCTGCGCAGCAGATTTTTGAAATGGTTTACATAGGCACAGAGAGCTTTAGGGTGGATTTCGCAAAGGTGGTTTTACTAAACCATTGGTTTTACGTGCGTTTTGCATGATTTGTACATAATTTCATTACGAAATATTTCCCGAGGGGGCCGCGTATATACCATATTCAGGTTCTCAGATTTCTGTGTAATTTCGGGTAGGTCGATTTTCATTCGTTAAATTACACTGTTGAGGCAGGTAGGTCGCCTTCAGTCTGACTGAATAATTCCAGGTTCGAAAGATATAAAGCCAAACTTGCGAAATCAAAATAGGTTGCCGGGATTGATTCGAACCACCGAACTTCTGATTTGCAGTCAGATGCTCAGTAAAGACAAGACGCTTTACCATCTGAGCCAACCGGGCTTGAACTGGTTGACTCTAAATAAAAATATTGTAATTGCAGAAGCCGAATAGCAGCAGAAGACATACTTGCGTAAGCCTTACGTATTAGTATTGATCTGTAACAATCGACTATTTACGTTTTTTTAGCGATTGCAAACTTCGACGAAACATCGTTACGTATAGTGTACCTGCTGCGAGTCCGGTATGATACACTGACAGGTAATTACATAGTTGGTAGTAGTATGACAGATCATGCGCAATAATGCCAATTCTTCGCAAGCTAACAACGTAACTCGATGGCCTAGCGGATTGATTCTCTCTCTCGGTACGACAGAACTCGACTCCCAATCGAGAAATTTTTTTATTTTTTCAAAATCATGTTTCATTTTGGCGCGCATATTGATTTGTAAAATACAATATTAACTACAATAATTTTTTTCGCAACATAGTAGCTAATCTTTAATTAAACAATTAAATTTCCTATTGTCGAAAGGTTACCGCAGAGGTCAATATTGACACCCCGACGTCTATAAAATAAAAATTTCTCACTCAACAGACGTGTTTGTGAGTTCGCAGTTCACCAGCAAGACTTTGGAGCTAATCAGCAGTAGATGTGTACATAAATCGAGATTTATATACTAGTTTTTTATCCACAAGCAATGGCCGCGTTTTATATTTCTTGTGGAATATTGACACTCAAGCCTCACATTTTAACCACATCTCACTCAGCAGAAGAGCTTGTTAGCAGTCAAAGTTAAAGTATCACCTCGAACTTTTAAATTTTAGATAAAGTTTAAGTTTGACTTTTGTGCCCTAGACTCGCTTCCTCATTAGAAGACACTAAGAACGGCCTTTTCTAGCGCCGTTCTGTAGAATGCAGTGGCTTAAACTGAGGTGTAGTTTCCCTCCAGGGCACCCTCCTCAGTTGAGTACTGTCTTGAACAGAAGGGGAAACCTCCTTCAAAACCGGACAAAATAGGGCTATTTTTAGATCCGCGTTGGACTCACGGTACAAGGAATAATAAGGAGAGTGTCATATCTACATACATATCATACCTATACTCTTGTTCCAACTAAGCAAATGCAGTGTACTAAAAGTTTACCATGCATTTACATATTTGCATAACTTTCTTTACGGTATTCATAAATTTGTTTGCAAAATTTTAAAGTGAACGCCTTCTCCTTTTTAGAATAAACCCTTTTTTTAAATAAAGTTACTGCGGAGACAATATTGCTGGGACTCACCAATGATAGACGGTTTGGTCTAAAACGTTGTTTTTGAAAAGAAATAGAACATGTTTTTGTATATATTTGATCATCAATGGTAATATTTTGTAAATTCTTGCGCATTTACAAACTGGCAAGCAAGTAATTTTCAAACTGATTTCATACCTACTGATACGACTAGACTGCCGTGTTTGCATGTGTGTGTAAAACTGTTATATTCAAAGTGCCCTTCAACAATTCCAACAACATTTCACACAACACACACGCAACCAAACGCACGGTAACTGTACGCACATACAATAAGACCTGCATAGCATTAAGGCCTTATTATGACCACACAAGACACACACGCACACACAGCTATTGTTAATTTTACCACATAAAATTGGTGCCGCGTTTTATATTCAAAAAATAATTAGTAATGCAAGCATGTAGCAACAAAGTTGATCAAAATTACTTGAACCATACTCGCAAAACGTGTTTATTGTTTTCACTGATTCTTTCCAGCGTCCCACACCCCACCAAATTATTGACACTAAACTTCCCGTTTTGCCGATTTAATTTATACACACACGCAAACAACCAAAGCAAACATACACCCTGACTAACACACATAAAAGTAGTAAACGTTATGCAAATTAGATTTTTGGTTGCAATCAGTTGAAGTTCAGTTTGTGTATTATTGCTGTGCTTCTGGATTAAATTCGCATGTCATCTGCGCTGTCTGGTTTAACAAGGTAACAAAGTTGTCTCATATCTTGATAATTATTTTATATATTATTTATGAAATTTTTACGAACGAATTGTTTTACTATTGATAACAGAATTAATTGTATAGAAAAATCGAGTAAATGTTATCAAAATTCAAATCGAGTGATTTCAAATTCAATTTTACATCAGAAGAAACTAGTTGTAAAATTTAATTGCTCTACACCACTGCGGCAGCTGACAAACTTTGAAAAACGTTTCATTATTTTAGTGAATTTGTTTTTTAAAAAGCATTGTGGTGCTTGATGGAGGTCAATACGGAGAGAAGGGAATACTTTGTCCATTATTTCTTTCATTACTTTGCTAATGGTTAACTCTTTAACGTATACTTTTCAAAAGATATTTTACATATTTATTTACTTAGTTCTCTAACTAAAAGTAGCGGTTTACAGTTAATATTTAAATTATTCGTTTAACGGTTATTATAGTATTGTTAATCTGAATTCTAACCCACCCAGCAAACAGTGTTGATGGTTATCCTATCCCACCGGGCTAGGGCTGTCGGTGCTCTTCTTTCCTTTCTTAAAGTAAGCATATACGTTAAATATCCAGTTTCACAATCGGTTTCATTTGGTAAAATTATTTTTTATCTTTACTTTATCGCAAATCATTAATTCTAATGCTTGCCTATAGATATCTTGTGAGCAGTGCATCATATACATATTTTTCTTTTTCGCAAATATAATATGTCTTTTTTATTTATTATATTTTTACACCAATCGTTTCACATATTTATCCAGGTGACATCGATTGTTGCAATTGCACAATGTATTTCTAACATCATTTTTTTAAAAATTCCTTCTTCATAGACAAACGGAAAAGGGCCTCGGAACTTCGAGTGATGGCCGATCTGTGTGATGCGGATCAAACGGTCGATCTCCCAAGTTTGGTTAAAAGCGCCCGACTAGACACTTTTGACCAGTCCACAGATCATAGATCAGAAGTTCAAAGCCATCAACGACCGTGATGACAATGTCGAACAAACTGTGAAATACAATAACAGAAATACAATTACAATAGAACAGTAAAAACCATAACATCATTTTTTGCAAGATAGCCCCTGAACATGACGAATCGCCCAAAAGCCTGCACAATTCTGTTTGGAAGCTAATCCTTTTGCCTAACTTCGTCACAATTCGTTACTGTGATGTTAAAGTTATTCACAAATTTTGCTCTGGTCAAAACGGAATTCGGCCAGTTGGGGTGGTTTTTTATTACCCGAAATTTGTCCATGTGATTTTGGACCAATGCAAAAGGCGAAACAACTCAATATTAGCCGTGACAAACTCAATTTGTCATCTATTTCTGTGTCTCGCCAGTTTGAGAAAACAAAAACAGATATATTGGGGGATTTGAATTATGTTAAAAATAATTGATCAACTTTTTGTTCGGCTACTTCAGTTAAAATTAATCACTCGTACATGGAACCTGTTATGATTATTAATGTTATCGATTATAACGAATACACTTTGCCGGATCGTTACAATCGCTGAACATCGGTGCGGCGAGTAACTGTTGCAATTCGATACCAAATGACTACAGTACTTTATCAGCTTTTTGTCAAAATTATGCAGACCTGCGTGGTGCATTGTGCATGGTTCATGCATTTTACTTAATTTAGCAGTAGAATCTGATTAAGCGTTTATCAGTACAATTATTATCAAGCATTATTGTACTATCGTACATTGTTGCAACATTATAGCAAACTATAGCATTGTCATGATTTATATACTAATATCTTATTAAATCATAACACACATTTTTCTATTAACTCACCAAAACTTATCGCTTATAATTTAGTTCTGTTAATTCTGATCATACTAGATTCTATTTGGCAAATATTTGTTTGCTATTGTAACTCTCAATAACAGTTTTACGACAATTTACTACAATAAAAATTTGTATACAAGTAATAGCCTATGCGGACGAGCGCTAGCTTAGCTTTATGTCATTATACCGATACGTCAGATAACCAATTAAAATAATTCTATAATTATGTTGATCTTTAAGCACATCGTTAGTTGAGATAAAAGCAGAATGTACACTGTTTCAGTGTTAGAATTGTGACCTTTAACTTGTCTGGACTGTTGCCCAAGCATAATGGGTACAAATAAAATGTTCCTAACGGCTGCTTGCGTCCTTATCTTTATTTCTTGTCATATTTATATTGTGTTCGTATTACGTATAGTTTAACCTTTTAATATTAACTATTGTCTTTTCATGTTACTAATATTCACCTAGCCGAGGCGAAATTTCAAAAGCGAAAGCAAAATTTGAAAACTATGTCCCTGGAGGTAGCTCCACTAATAAGTCGCCTACGGGTGTATGTTCTCGAAGAAGTCGCAGTCACTTGCTAAATTTAATCTAAATGCACTAATTGCATTGCGGTGTTATACTTTCTTCGCTGTTTTTATATTCTGTTACTTTGTTATAGTTATGGTCAGTACTCCCTCTACACCAAACGCAGACACCCCCCAACCTTCGTCTTTGGCGAAAATTATGCACAGGTATAATATTTAGTTAAGAGTGGACCAATTATGTACAATACTTAGTCCTCCTTCCCCTCTCGCCCCTTCCTTCCCTTGTTCTCTATACTTGACAAATATGCTTAGATATACAAAAATTGCCTTGTTCATAAATTTGCTCTTGTTGTAAGTACTGTTTCTCAATAATTTTATTTTTTGGCTATGGCTTTGTTTAGAACAAACTAACATTCTGTTGTTTAAGTTATTATCGTTGCACTCAGCTATCTATCACTTAAATCTTATGCATACATTAGTGGATATTGTCATGCTGCAGTTTACCGAAATGAGACGATTTAAGGATTTTTTATTTAATGGACAATTTAGATATGTTTTAGACTCAATAAAACAAACATCATGAGATTTTCATCTTACGTTGTGAAATTTTGTCTCAAAACACTGTCGAAGGACTAGCCGTCGCGTTACAAATGAAAAACAATCAATGAAATATTGCGTCCTGAAAGGAATGCTTTTAAGATTTTTATCGAATGGAAATAAGCAAATAAAATTGAAAGCCTGGATAAAAGTACATTTAATTGGGTTTTTGTGTCTATTAGTTAACTTCAAAGGTCAGGTGAGGGCAATTTTCACTTTTAGTCAATTAGGCTTACGCAGCGCGGTATAATTGAAGATAGAATTGTTACTATCATTTTTCTGTTACAAAATTATCTACATTTTATTTGCTTTCATTCAAAACCACAAGGATAAAACTTTTTTGCTACAATCGGCTAAATTTTTTACTTCTTATCATGCCGACAGTTTCATTCGAAGTTTTGAGATATTTTGTAGAGTCGCTGTTGTTTAAAGAAGACTTTTTCGATAATCTTATGAAATAGTTTGATTTCACTGGTTCCGCACATTTATGATTACAGTACGAAAGTGTTATTTCATTGCAATCTGTAAGTCAATTGCATGAAAATAATGAAATTGGATTGAAAAGTTGAAATTGTCCTGTTTGCGTTCTGTGAAAATAAGCAGGCGAAAATAGGCACAAAACTTTGAGTTGTATGGAAAAGAGTGGGTTGCGTGCAAATATTACATGCCTAGTTAAGTGCAAAATAAACCTCAACATAAAAACAAGCTTAACGTAGGTTTCTAGAATCTACATATAACTATTTGTTTGCTTGCTTGGCACCTTCACCCAAGAGGTGTACGTAAAATCAAAGTTTTTAGACCATGTTTTCATACAGTAATAGGTATTGCAGTGCCATACATTATTACGATAATGCGCTTCACTGACATAATATGCGGCACTATGCAAGCCATAGCGCAGACGCTCATTTAGAAAGAGTTTGGGTATCAAAATGCACAATACGTGCTCTTGACACCTAGGCTCTTTTCAATGTCTCTGCACATTGTGTTCATTGTGTGTGTGCGACGTGCGTGTATGTATGTATGTATTGTAATATGCAAATTAATTGTTTCAATGTGCTATAGTTTGTGCTTATATAATCACAAATTGTGTGTTGTCATGTTGTGTGTGAAAAAATATTAATGTTAGTTGTCTACATACCATAGTGGTTCGGATAGCGTGTGTGTAGTACACAGTTCAGCAATGATAGCATCTGAGATTAAAACGTAAACTCATTTGAAAATCTTACTTGAAAACATTCATTTACCTCATATGATTGATTACATCACTGCTTGAGATTAAACTTAATTTTTATGCTACATTTAATCAGTGCGATAATAAGCAGACTTCCCTAAAGTTGAAATGCAGTTTTCTATGGTTCTACATATGTGTACATCAAAACAATTTATTTAAGTGGTGAGTGAAAAAAAAGGCATTGCAGAAATACACAGAAATAACAGTTGACAGCGCTCGATATATTGCCGCGCTGACGTCGTTAAAAGATTGTCTAGTCAGTTTTGTTTTAAGCTGTTAGTGCGCAATGCAAGTATATACCACGCTGTTAAGGTTGAGGTACACTGTGGCTATTGGTTGTGAGTAATATCAAGAGTACATGGTAGAGATGTATCATCCTCATACCTATATATTATATGTATGTACTCTTGCTAGCATGTAGTCATGGTCTATTCATGAATTAATGTTATGGCTCATTAGCCATGTGTTGCCCACAGAGTCAAGTGTTACATGACCACTAACGATAAGTTTATAAAGGTAGAGACGTAGGTAGTTTATAACTAAAAAATATTACTTAATAATACGTAAGTAAGTAAGTAGCTATGCTTTCATTTGTAAGTTTATGCTCATGCTTTGAACACAACGTTTGCTTTACTTGACTAATAATTTGTTTGCAGGTTTATGAATTGTACCTGCCCTCTTCTTTTCCCCAGCCTTTTCTGCGTCAACATTTCTCTGAAATTCCAAGCAAACTAATTACCAAGATTCTGCTTTGTGAAGAATTTTTTATGAAGTCAGACCCTAAATAAGCTGCTTTTGTTAACAAACCCAGAAAAATGTTGTCCTGGCTTGAAGAAAATTCCAGAAAGCAAATCTGTGTAGGTTTAGGTGAAGCCTCACAACTCAATTTAGGTTCTTCAGTTTAAATTAAATATAGCTCCACAAGTGTTTTGCTTAGAATTTACTTTTTAAAATGGTGGGAAGAAAATCTTAGCTTTAGTTTTCACCAAGAGGTGTTTTTGATGCTGGAACTCAAAAATATTGAGTATCGTTTCTTATTCAGGAAACCATTTTTAAGCGGTGCAATTGTTAGATTTCTAAGCGTGTTTTTACGCGGCCCCCTCAGGGGCCGCGTATATACTATATTCAATTTCTGTTTCTGCTATGTAATTCTGGGTAGGTCGGCAGGTACCTCCCGATTTCTCTCGGCATTGTTTGTGTCATTCCATCTTAAACGACACAGGCAGTAAGTAACTTTCAAAATTGAATTGCAATAAAAAAGACCTAACGCAGGATCGATCCACTGCCTTTTCGGTTCATACACAGACGTTCAGTCCAACCATTTGGTTTAACCGCCCGCTGTTAATGTCGAGCTAACTATGTACATGTAAAACGTACCAACAAACGTACCTATGCAAAGTTCACAACATTTTTGTTTCTTTAGAGAAGGAACTATTGTTTTGATTCATAGATATTGCAGTGCAAAACACTGGTGCACACGTTTCATCGCCTGTATGTTTTGCGTGTAAATTCAGCTGGGTGCTGGCTACTTTATTTTTGTCTGCGTATATGCAAGTACGTAATCAATCAATATGCTGTAACAATTTTTTTGTTAAATGTTCACAGCTCAAAATGTTCACACACAAAAAATACTAGTTTTAGAGCAACTCAGCAGCAAAGGTGTGCAGATATTAGATTTAAAAAAATTTTTCTCCACAATTAATGGCCGCGTTTGATATTTCCTATGGAATATTGACACTCAGGGCTCACATTGTACCACTCGTCACTCAGCAGAAGATCTTGTTTTAGGGGACTACTTTTATTCTATGTATCTCACTTCATTGGGTGGGATTCACAGGTGTTATCTAAACCTAAGTCGAAGACGGGACTGCACAAAATATTATTGAATTTTTTATTACGATGTTCTATTTCATTCGAAAGATCGTTTTCAACGAGTCTAAAGCTAAACACTGTTTGCTAATTCCTCAAGTCTAGGATCTTGATCTAAGTAGGTACCTATTATTGAAAAAAGAAATTTTTATTCATTTCCATCATTTAGTTTTGTACATCAATTTACAATTTCAGTGTAAATGTAATTCCCGTTTTACAGCTGCCTTACATCTTGACGTATGCGTACAATATGTACTCTTGGTACAATACATGAATTTTATTCTTGCCCATTTAATCAAAAGTACTTTATTACATAATTCTTTAGAACAATTTCTTAAATAATATAAACTGTTAGATGCTTATCAGTGATTTTTCGAAACTTTCGCATGCAACTGTTGAAATATTCAAGCTTAATATTAATGAGATTTTTATACGTTAAGTAATTTGAAAAAGCATATTATAATTATTTTTGCATTTCCAGCTGTTTTAGAGGAAGCTTTCCAAGTTCTCAAAATTGACGTATTTGAAAGTCGAAAAATATAGTCATTAGTATGACAATATATTCAAGTATTTCAAAATAATATTTGTATTCTACATGTAAGTATTTTCGCACCTATTTTACTGTTGGGCTCGGCCGCATGCTTGTGCCTTTAAATATATACTATTTCTGCTTTTGTATCCAAGGACGAAGTTTTGATTGAGATTTTGTGATCTGTCCAATTTCCTATCACACTATTTAGTCCTTGACATAATGTGTGGATCCGCAATAGCTGAAGTGATTTTGATAATCTTGGTATCACCCGAAACATCTTTCATGTAGCCTATACGTCAAAATTCTGTAGCAATAAATAGGGCGATACATGTGATATAACCCCATCGGTGTTGACAGAATCAAAATTAAAGACCTGTTGTGCTAAAGGAAAACAAGTGGGCCCCCTAACCAATCACTGACTAATAAATAGAGAAAAAAGGTAACAAGCAAAATGTTTTTAACAGGTCGGCAACTCCAAGAAATGCGTGCGGCAATTAAATCACTTGACAGAGGCGTAATTGCAAGCTAATGAAACTTATTTTTTGAAGATGATTCAGGGCTATGACGGAAGTTCTGATGTTGCAAACGTCAGATGGAACAATTGCTGGCTTGTTTGATTGTTAAAACAGAAAGTCATGAAGTTTGATTTTATTTTCAATCGCAAAAATTCTACTTAAGCTTGACTTTTAACTGGATCCTGTTTGTATTGGGAAGAGATTGTTTGTAAGCAAGTGCAGAAAATTTGTGGTGAACGCTAGAAAACTGTCTATTTGGACTTGCTGCAATAACAGCTGTACTGCTATAAGAAAAACGTTCAAACATGAGGCCCGCCGCATTATAGTATTTCACTGCACTTGCAAAACCCTACTATTTTCCACAACAGAATGAGATCGTGTTAGACTTATGCGTATATAAAATTGGACTGTCGTCTTTTCCCAAGCCAAAAATTCGTTTTGATTATTGGGCAGTCGGCATCAGCTAAAACTAATTTATTTTCTGGGACTGCACGCTGTAATTAACTCTGCTGGGAGTTGGGATTTGTTATTTTCCAGTACTTTTCCTAAAATAGCTTTTCCTTGAATCCCAGTTTCGGAAAACGTGATCACATTATTGAATGCTATAGATTAGATGAAGCTATTAAGCAAATTAAGCTTAACTAGGATTTAAATGATTTAAATTTCCTAATGTCACTTCTCATTTGTTTGTTTACGCTGAATCACAGAATAATAGCTCGGATGTAATTTGTCACGACAGAGTAGCAACTAGCAAGCAACTTTTTGATTAGGGTTGTGTCTATTTTGAAATTGTTTTCAATTTCAGTATCACGTCCGATTATTGCTATTTGACTACCATATCATTTCTCGGGCAAATTATTTTCAATTTCAATATCAATTAATAATTGAGACTGAAATTGGAATTGGGTTTCCCTGATTGAAACAAATAATTATAATTAAAACAACAATACTACGGATTGTGGTTATGAGTTAGATTTATGCTTTAGGTATAAACTATAAACTGCATAAAAAATTAAATTAAAAAGTTACTATAGTTTTATTAATTTATATGATTCTTTTTCCATTAACCAATGTACAGTTGCGCATTCAGCTTTTTGATTTGCGCTTAAAGAAGCTAATCCCATTGGCAAGTGTTAAAAATGTTACCGTTCATGCATTTGTATTCACACACTTGAAAATAGGAGCGTGCGTGAGCAACAGCCAATCAGATGTTGAGTTGTTCCTAGTAAGTTACTGGTCGCCCGTAGCTTCTAAGCCGCAACTATGTAAGTTGCTCGAAAGTTGCCTTGAATGAACAAGGCTGTATGGCTGTGGCTTCAGCAGCCATCAGGCCAGAAAAGCAAAAACAATAAGCACCAATTATAGTGGGTTTTATTGTAGTACCCAATAGTTTATTATAATAGTCAATTCTAGTACTTGGTTTTAGTTTCTAGGCATGAAAATGTAACCTTATGCATTTGAATCTTGTACGAGTTCACTCTATTTATTTATAGCATTATTTCATTTTACCTACTCTATTTCAAATATTCAAATATTCGAACATTCGTTCTAGACCATTCTTTTTATCTTTTGTATAATAGACCAGAATTCTACTTTTCTAATTTTTATATGTCTAGGTTTTTTCATTTCCTGACAACGCTTTTAGCTAACGCAATAAAAAATTCTTTATATCTGTCTGCATTTTTTATAACAGTTGTCAGCTCAATTCTACTTTGAGCTACATTAAGCATTTACAAGGCTGTTTAAATTTATCACTTAGCAGTGCGACACGTACATTCTGTGTAAATCATGAAACACATGAAAACTTGTATCAGCTTATATGTCATTATATGTTCTCAGGAGATTCGTTGTATTTCAGCAATTTTTGAGGCATTTGATTTTTGCTATCGTGCGCTTTCGATTGTCTTTATTTGCTGTATTTTCGCAAATTGAGTTACTTGACTTTCTTTTGCAAGTCTCGACAGTCTTTTAAGATAGGACAAGGATAGTCTAGTCGACTAAGAAAGATTCGTGGTCACCTCACAACGAGAGTTAGGTACCTTGGCAAAGAGAAACTTATAAAGGAATTTTAACTTCCGACTGACAATCTATGAATGACACGGGAAGCTACAATTCTAGAGAATCGTCATAATATTGTTTCATTTCTTTGAAATTCCACCTGCTTCTTGCCCAATGGCGCTGGCATAACTTTTGCCCCCGTCTTATCTTAGCCAAGAAGTTTGTAGCAATTTCTACCTGGAAAGCGAACTCTCAATCACTTATTCTCAGGCTACTGTTGTCGAACAATTATACAATAGTCATTCTAGATGTCGCTGATCTTTTACACTATTAGTGGCGTGATTATTTCGTAATTTTGCCGCACGAATGGACACAACGGCTGTGTGACGTTATAGTGTAACTTTTTCATTGCACCAGTAGAGAATTGGTCCAAAATTACTTACATATTCGTGAGCTTTTCAATTAAAATTAGGCTATAGCATTTTTATCCAAACGCGAGTCAGTAGGTTTTAATAAAGCTTGAAAGTAGGCTTCAATTACACACGTAAGGAATGCCAAACTTAAATAATTAACTTAGAGGTGGAGCCTGTTGCTCAGTTTTACAAATCTTACACTTGTAACAATTTTCAGTGCAAAATCAGGTGATTCGTTTCGTAAGGAAGTTATCGTAACAAACTATACTGATTGCTTACGAAATCAATTACAGATCATTATTACACTGTTTTTCCTGTTGGGCCACAGCCCAACAGGTCTTTAATTTTGATTTCGTATTCTTGTTGCGCTGCTAACGTTAAAGTGCTCATGTGCGGAGTTTGTTTTACACGTCCGCCTCCGTCAAATTGCACCCGTCTACCTACTTTCTTAACCTTGCTGGCTTGCTTCTGTTAATGTACTGCCTTTGCAATTTTCGCCGTTACACAGGTATGGTAAAAAAGATCACAAAAAATTGCTTTCCCCGGAATCAATCCAACAGCGTTCGGTTTATGAGTACAACAGCTAAACCACTACACCATTCTGCCGTCTTGTATTCTATAGCTAAGAGTGCCTACTAAAATTTATTCCATGAGGTGCTTATGTTACAACAGAGTTTTGGAAACTTTGCAGATAAAAACGACATACATGCCTATTGAATAGTGATGTGGATCGGATCGGATCGGTCCGAAATTTTGATGCCGATCCGATCCGGATGGTTGATTGGCGATCCGATCCGATCCGATCCGATCCAGGCCCGGATCGGTCGATCCGATCCGATCCGCCGATCCGATCCGATTAAACATTACGTAACCTTGATGAAAGCTAAAAAATCTTTTGTAGAAATATTGTTAACTATGATTTATTATAATGAGTATATATATTGCTTTAAAAATTTAATGAGTTTGTATATAAATGATAAGATGGCATTTTTGTAATGAGAGCAACTTAGACAATCCCACGACCAAAAATTTTGATTAATTTGAGTGGAAATGTCTTGACAATTTGTGTCACTACCGCAGGTCGTGGATACCCACGGGTTGGGTTGGGTTGGATCGGAAAATTTAACCCTCGGGTCAACCCTTGGGTATACATACACACCCACTTCAGGCTGGGCGGGTCGCTGCATTTTGTCAAACCAGCGAAAAAATTCGGAATTTTTTTCACGTATTCAATCCAGTCTGGGTACAGAAATTTGGTTACCATTCGGTTAAAGTAGGTAGCACTGCGAACAATGTACAGCTGTACACTGTGCAAATTGTACAGGGGTATCTGCTAAAAACGATCGATCATCAGGTACGGTATCTTAAAATGGTGCCTCAAAGTTGGTCGTGGTCAACTTTGACGGCGCGGGATGGATCGCGGGTTACCCACAAGTGTCAAACCGCGGGCTGGGTTGGGTCGCGGGTAGAAAGTGTTGATCCGCGTCGATTCCCAACTCTTGTGTTAACGAAGAGAATGTTGAAAGATTGTTTTTGTAGGCGAAAATTAAGATATATATTTCTAAACATTTCACATCACACATTTAGTACGCGTCTTCACGCAACTTCAATGATGAGCAACCTCGCCTCCACTTGCATATGGTCTATGCATACACTGTACGCTTTCGCTAATATAAAACCGATATTTTGATAATTTGAGTAGTAGTTATACTTGTGCGTTTGATTGATCGCTCGAAAAGTTTTTGAAATTACGCAAAATTTTTGGCAAATTACGAAATTTTGTGGTCGAGACTCAAAATTTATACTACCGATCCGGATCGCCGATCCGAAATTTTAAAGCCGATCCGATCCGGCGATCCGATCCGGCAAATTCAGCGATCCGATCCGATCCGACCCCCGGATCGGCGATCCGATCCGATCCGGCGATCCGATCCACATCACTACTATTGAAGGAAATCTGAAGGTTTTGCAGTCTGATTAGCAGACAGGTTTAGTACGTGAGCATCAAAAGTTACATGTTAGCTGTCCCAACAGGTTTACGATGGCCTCTGGCCAATGTCCTTGAAAATTAAAGCTTTTTGCTTACTGAATGTTTTTGCCGAAAATTGGGCTTGTTTCAAGACAGGTACGATATGTGAAACCAAAATTAAAGACCTGTTGTGCCAAGCCCAAAGTCAACGCTGCTTCGTAGATGCTCTAGCTATTGTCAATTAACGCTAGTCACTGTTTTGAACAAAAACCTGTTGAACAGGCACGTGTTAAACAAAAACAATGGTAATAAATTGAAATAATCGTTTAGTATATCACGCAGGACGTGCACACATGCAATCTGAAGAGGTGCAGACAATTACAAAAGTTCCAAGCAAACAAGCTTCTCACATAAAGCATATTTGAAAACTGTTTTGGGCCCATTATTATAGCTGCTTGTTTTCGCTGTAGCTACTGTATTTTTACATGAAAGTTTATTTCAAGAGATAAGCTACAGGCAAAATTAGTGCTTAAATTGTGAGGCTTATTTTTCTAGGCTGATTTGGAACAGACAATGGTTTAAACATAACTCTTTGCTATAAATATTTGTTCGACCTAAAGTTACAATAATCATAACCTACTGATGCTGGTTTATATTATTAGGCCTGATTCATAAATACAACACTATAAATATTTATAGCCTATAGGTTATGTCTGATCAACCGACGAAATTGCCTAAAAATTACATCACCAAATTCGCTATAAAATGGGTTGGTATAGCACTGTTTGGCTTGCTATGTATATGTAAGTGAATTATTCGTTCGGTTCCGATGTTTCTGAGAAACTTCGATTGGACTTGCACGAGGATTTCACACATATGTACTTGTCACATGGCCTCTATGTAATTAACCGTGCTACAAATCTCTGATACGTACTACTTTTCTAATCACTTAACTCCCAAGAGTGCACTCAGAGATTTGTTGCACTCTCTGAATACACGATAAGCATTGGCAAATTCGACGCAGCGTGCACTCAAAGATTTGTCGCACGCTTTAAGAAAGAACCTTAAAAAGAACGGAGAGAATCGAACCATTGCGCAACAAATCATCAAGATTCTCAGTCATCCATCGTAACCACTCGACCACGGCTGCTTCAGAACTAGTTATGTAGTTAACACCCAAGTTGTGATAAAATTAATGTGCGTACAGTGTGAAGGGCTGTTGTAGTCTCCTTTCAGTTACATATGTAGGCTTGCTCATACACACCAGTTACTTAGCTGTTCCGTATCAATAATAATGTCATTGTCATTCTGCGCAATAACTTATAACTCTAACTTCTAACTCAATGCTGTCATTCAAACATTTGGCATCCAAGGTAGCGTAGCCGAGAGGTCTACGGCCCTGACTCAGGATCTGGCAGTCAGATGTGCGTGGGTTCGAATCCTACCGCTACCGTACTTTTTGTTTTTCACCGGTGTTAAGGCCATGTGACAAGTCTGTTGTAGCATGGCTAGCACTGACCCTCAGATATTAGTATGCAACTCTGCTTGAAAAGCCCTCGTGCAAAGCACTCGTGCTTTCCACTCGGAGCTTTCCAGCGCATCGTGCATACAAATATCTGAGTGCACTCCGATGCATGAGTAAGAAATCACCCTAAAAAGAACCGCAATAATCGAACATATGCTCACCAAACCATCAAGATTTGTAGACAGTCGTCGTAACCACTCGACCACGGCTGCTCCAGATTCAGTTTGGTAAATGGCAAGTAATGATCAAAATGTTGTACGTACAGTGTAAAAGGTTGCATATTCATTGACGTATGTAGGCATGTTTAGGTATACTCTCACACTGCTACCAGAACTTCTATCTATATATACTGTCGTGTTTTGAGAGAAAGTATGGCATGTAAAGATTTTCATCCAAGGTAGCGTAGCCGAGTGGTATACGGCACTGACTGGAAATCATAGTCAGATACATATGTGGGTTCGATTCCTACCGCTACCTATACTTTTTTCTTTTTAGCGTGTTAAGGCCATGTGACAAGTACAAGTCTGTTGTATTATGGCCAGCACTGACACTCAGAGATTCGTATGCATTTGCAAGAATGCTTGGAAAGCCCTCGTGCAAAGCACTCGTGCGCTGCGCGCACTCGTGCATTGCACTCGGAGCTTTCCATCACATCGTGCATACAAACTTCTGAGTGCACTTGCAGCCATGCTACAACCCTTACTTGTAGCACAAGTTACTTGTGCAATAAATTGTTTGTGATATGGTTGTAAAAACGGCAAACATAATTAATTGATTTTCGAAAGAGGCTCAAGACTGGAGGGGTCGAACCCACAACCCTCTAATTCCGGCGCCTAACTCATTAGCTTATAGCTTTGCTGATCATTACTAGGTAATATAGGGTTATTTCATTGCCGATGAAAGCTGTAGAACACGGCTATTAACATTAGCTTCTTTCTAGTGTTAAAGGATAGTCAGGCTGCGAACCAATCTCCAAAAGTCCAAAACAAAAGCACACTTAGTTCAGTTATAGCTACCTTATCATAAAAAACAGTTTGTTTAATTTGGAGCATGATTCTACATCCTAATTTGCGATTCTGCAAAAAAAGGGTACCGAGAGACTGCAGTCGCAAGTGTCTCGATTAGAAATTAAGTCTAATTATATTTAAAGTGAATAAAAACGTTCACTATAGCTTTGTGTGGTCAATTACTTTGATCGTTACCTACAAATTAATAGCTATGTAGCTATGTCTTTCAACTTCCATCTTCTTTTTCTTTCTTTAACCTTTACCACTTCCTGTTCTCTCTTTTTTCATTATTTTATAGTTGTTTTTAGCTTCTTGAGCACGCTTCAACACTGCCGTGCCGTTGTTGTGCACCTCCTACTGTTCTACCACGTCAACCTTCGCTCTTTTCTGTTCTGACTTAAGAGTAGCATCCGCTTCTGCAGGTCGCTTTGCGCAATCAGCTTCATGCTATTTTTGTTCCTCAAAATTTTTTGCCGCAAGCCCCTTTGTGAGCTGTCAGCATTTGTTCGTCAACGTTTTGCTTTTCATTCAGTTCACCCAGTTGTTGTCGTATCTCTTCCGCAATAGCTGCGGGTGGGGCTCCTTCCAATGGTCTACTTATACCAAGAGTACATAAGGGAAGAGTATGACACTCTCTCCTATCCTAGCTAACCTAATCGGCCGGAGCGATACTCCAGCCGAAATAGCTGTTTTACGCCTGATTTCAGGGGAGGGTACCCCCCTCGAATCAAGACATGTCTTGATTCCAGGGGGGGGCCGCCCTCAGATCCCTGTAGTGTCCTGATTTCAGAGGGGGGGCTACCCCCTCGTTTCAGCAGATCCCCATCATGAACTCTGTGGTGAGCTGGTGGTGTGCTGAACCTAGGGGGGGGATTTACCCCCCACTCAAATCAAGACACCACCAATGTTGTACTGGTAGTGTGCTGAAACGAAGAAGGGGAACTTTTCTCAAATCAAGACACTTCCCTGATTTGAGGGGGGTCCCCCCCTAGAATCAAGACATGTGTTGTAGGTACATGTCTTGATTCGAGGGGGTGCCCCCCCCCCCCAGAAGTCAAGGCGTAAAACGGCTATTTCGGCCGGAGCATTCGTTCCGGCCAATTAGCTAGGATAGGGATCAGTGTCATACTCTTCCCTATTATGTACCTACTCTTGTTTATACTTACAGCCGCGTGTACGTTCGGCCGACAAAATTACGAAATAATCACTCCACAAATTGATTAGAAACGTTATTGATGGCGTGATGAATGTGTACGTGCCTAGCTCTTGTGCAGAAGGTGTTTACTGCTTTCTTCTCAATATTTATGTTATTCTGTTTTTATTTTAGAAGTATTGTTATATTCTATTGACCTTGGTTTACAAAAAATTACTATTTTCGAAAATGGAAAGCCAAGTTGAGGGAAACGAAACCTTGGACATTTTGGCGGTATCTCCTACGTATTGGTTTGGTAACCTAGCAATGTCTTGGCTCGGTATAGCGTCGATTATAAGTGCGGGTCTTTTACTTACCGCCTTAATTCGCACAAAAACGATGGATGCAACTGTTCGCTTTGTGCTGGGTCATATTTGTGTCTGGACTCTAATTCAGGAAACTTATATGACTTGTAAGGGGTTATATACTCTGATATGGCTAGCAAACGGGTCGCTTGGTAAAGTTGATTTTGAACTTTGTTTTGCACTTGAACAAGCGGTGTTGGTGTCGATCCAACTGATTTTGACATCGTTTTTGATCTTGAGTGTCGATAGATTTAGACTGACCCAAATTATTCAAAAAAATCCCAGTAAATTAAACGAGGATCACGTATCGCATGTTGTGCTAGGGTTACACGGTTTCAGCTACATTCTAGCTATCGGTAATACAATTATGGCTGCTTCTAAACGATCAGCAGCGAAAGAACAATTTGGCGAAAATCTACCCGTATGCGACGTTAACCTTTTAGCCGCAGAGGGCACTTTCAAAGGCAGTTTCTACATTCTGTACTGTAGTTTTGTATTAATTGGTGTTGTGTTGTACTTGAGTGCTTTTCTACGCAGCCGACGTATAATGGCGCAGTATATGAGCAACACTACTCGACTTGACCTGAAAACTCGCATGCTGCTGAATCGAATGGAAGAGAACGGTCAAGCTTTGATTTGGTCTCTGATGGTTCAATCGGTGGTCTACTTAATCCAGTGTTCGTGGGGAATCCTAGGCTCATGGCAAGTTAGTAGGGTTCACTCGCACGTTCTGCAATCTCTGTTCGTCATGTATATCCTTAGTCAGACGCTAGATTTGGCTCACTCCGGCCTGTGTCTGTGGAAGTGCAGACGTCTGCGCGAAGTGGCCTTGCACCTGATTATTCGGCGAAAACCCAAAAATACGGTCGTAAAACCGACCGTGAACGCAAACGACACTGTCGATTTTAGACTACAGCAGTTGACGGCGTCTTGGGATAAAGCCTATAACAATCGACAGAAATAACCAAAGCTGGGACTTGATTGAAAAACTGAAAACTCAGAATTACTTGCATTTTATCTTAGCATTATCGATAAAACACGGTTCAGGTCTCGTATTGGGCGTGAGAACAATTTTTCTTCGTTGAAACCTTGCCTATTTGCGATGTGTCGTTATTCTGACGAAACTGACGAATTGTTAGCTTCAAAATTGATGAAACAACAATGACGATTCAACATCTGACGATATATTGACGATCTATGATGGTTTTGTTTCCAACAGGGATCCGAGGGGAGAACTTTCAAGTTTTTGACAATCGGTTTTGCGAACGAAAGCTTACCGACCGTCGGTTTTGCGAACAAAAGCACAAAGTCCAGTCTGTGATGAAAACAGGCACTCAGTTGTGCGATCGTGTTTCGGTGATGTTAAAGTCAAACGCAAATAATTATGAGAATCAACACTGCATTTATTTTGAACATTGCAACTACACTTTGTGACGAAGCTAGCTAAATTCTTGTATTAACTATATATGACTACTTTTTTGACCCTAAAACTAAATGTATATACGGGATATGGCGCAAAAAGTGCGAGAGCCATTTTGTTTCAAGTACCTAGGCTATTCCTGTCAAATTTTTACACATTCCGCCCTTGTTTTCTTTCTAGCCCTCTGAAAAACCACTACCTTTTTCAAACAATAGGACTCTAAAAAATTAGAATTAGTGGAGTAGAGTTAAGTTTATTCATTTACAGCCCGGTTAATACTTGTCCTTAACAGTGATCGGTCGCTGTTTAAAAATGACACAATCGCGTAGGCCAATTTTTGTCCGAGAACTGAGATTATTCTCAGGATGCTGTTTGCAAAAAAACATTAGGCTGTGCAATTTTTCCTTATAAAAACTAGCTTATACACATAACGACAGGTACATATATACACGGACAAGTATGACCCGGGCTTAACACAGCACCAGAATATGTTAGCAAAATAAATGAGAATATTCTGCATAACGACATTAGTTCAATACTTGGGTAAATTTATTGTTAAATTGTGTATGTATATTTTGTCTATAGTTTAATAGTATTGATATTATATAGTAGAGTAGTGAACACAGTTTAACACGGGGGATGTAAGGGGGGTCCAGGCCCCCTAAGTTGCTCGATTTTGGTACAATGGCAAACAAAATGAGAGCCATGCTACAATAACTTCAAAGAATTATAACAGGGATAGAAGAGTAAATAAAAATAAAGCAATTAGACCCAATTACATGTGCAAGCAGAATTTCAATAATAGGCACTTAGAATAGGGACATTCCTATTAAATCGAAATGGACATAAATCATGACCAAGACTGTAAAAAATGCTATTTTTTGCTACAACATCGGACTTGGGTAAGGGGTGACCGCAATTAAAAAAAATGCAGTCAAAGTGTTAGTACAAGAACCCCACACCCCCCGCATTAGGCCTCCGTGTTAAACCATGGTAGTAAAGTTTACTAAGTAAATTGCATAATGTTGAAATGGTTTGACAAGTTCTTCAAAAAACTCAACATCGTTTAACCATCAAAGACCTCTAATCATTCTTAGATTTCACCAAAAAATGTTGAACACTAAGGCTCGATTCATATTTACAGCTGTTGTCCGTTCATCCGGCTAAATTACGAAATAATCACACCACTAAGGCTCGATTCATACTTTCGTCCGTATGTCCGTTCTGCCGGCAGAATGACGTCACTAGCAGCCAGAGCAGTGGATCAGCCAGCGTGTGTGACGTCATTATTTCGTCATTTTGTCGGCAGAACGGACATACGGCTGTAAGTATGAATCGAGCCTAATGCGTATGAGATCAGATTGTTGCGTGATTTCGCAATTTTGCCGGTTGAGCGGACATACGACTGCAAGTATGAATCGGCCCTAAGAGCAAAGCAGACGGCGTGATTTTAGCAGCTATGTAGGTACTCGCTGTACTCTTCAACTTCAAGAGCTGAAATATGTTTTTTCGAGATGAAATCACATGTTCTGTTTCGTCTTACTTAAAATAATTTGAAAACTGACTATGTAGCGTGAAACGTCATTTATTCGCCAATTGCAGCTCTGCAGTGACACCATAAAATAAAACCACACAGAATAGTCATTCAAATTATCTCAAAAATACATTTAAAGTGCTATTTAAATTTCTTAAAATCCGGACCAAAATGAACAATAATTGAGATCGAAATTGAATTTTCAACCTTTTTAATAACCTGTTAATGGTAAACTAATAGTTATGGCTAAGTTTTTACAATAGTTGAGGATTGAGGTAATTTCAAAACCCAAGGACAAAGACGCAAACAAATTCTATTTTTTTGCTAAAAAAGCTTGCATTTAGCAAATGTTTAATTAACATACTATCAGAAGTGAACTTAATATCATGTTTGGAGATCCAGCAATAGTTAAAACTTACATGTACTGATGTACACGGGGTCTCAGTCTGAGGAAGGGGGGTTGTCCCGGATTTCTTGAAATTTCAAGAGGGCTTGTCCCGTGCTTAGATTACTTAAACTTACAAAAACGAAAAAATTTCAATTTTGGTCTAAAAATGACATTTTCTCAAAATTTTTTGATATTTTCCAAATTCGGCTTTTTTGCTCATTTCTGAAGCACTTTACAGCCACATGTGGCAAATTTTTAGGTTCTGGGCACGTTTTTTATACCAAGGAGGGGGACTTCTCCCGGTGGGTCAAACATGAGGGGGGAAGGCTTGTAGATTCTCATATCTAGCGGGGGTTTGCCCCCGGCCATGTACATCTATGGTTAAAACCTATTCCCTAATCCATAGTACACAAAAGTGGATTATATTCTCAATAGATAATTGAGAATTCAACTCTAATGTGCATTCCAATACTACTAAATCCACCACTGATAGCCGAACAGCCTCCACTGAAGCACAATGCCTATAATTGCGAATTTGAAACGAAAATAAATCATTTCAAATTTAGCAGACCGAAAAAACACAAAATTTACACAACAATTATTCCGCTGTACAAATACAATAATTTAAGTACAGATAATATAATAATATAGCTGAAAAAAGAACAGAACTTAGGTGAATACTTGCTAGTGTTGTCAAATAAATTAGCTTATAATGTTGATTACAAAAAATTTTTTATCAATGAATTTATTTAATTCTCTTTCCTATCTTACAAATTTATATGACCAAGCATAAACCATTACACATTACACAATGAAAATTATACATTAATATTTACCGATTGTAATGCAAAATTTAAATAGTAAAAGTAAAAAACTACTAGTTTATAAAATATCACAAAAATCTTTCCAAAAAGTTAACCATACTAAACAAGTTCACAAACGTAATTCCCAACATATGCGATCTAAATAAAGCTTATGGTGTAAATATGAACAAAGCTGTAAGCGTGTGATATAATTTTTTATACAACAAAATGTCATTACCAACTGAATAATAAAAAACACTGTATCCGTTTCATTAACAAAGCCTGATTAAGCAACCATTTTCGCTCAGCCATAGATTTTCGCTAGAATTTTATTACCATCTTCTGTATTAAATAAAACTAAGCTTAAAAGTGACTGAAATTAAGTTTCCGAAAAAGTTCACCATTTTAAAAAATAAATTAAAATTGGATGGTCGAAATAAAAAAAAAGATTGTCATACCAAGACTAAACAGAAGTATCAGATAACCCAACCGTATATCACTAAAATACTGCTTCCTACTTAGGTGTAACCCTGAATAGATTATTCAGACAAAATTCTACTTATTTAGGAAACAATAAATAGAATGTATAGTTGTTCTTTCTAAATGAGTGTTTACTTGCTAGAAATTCTGGCCGCAAGTCAAGATAATGGGTTCCGTCTTCTTGGCTGAAATATGTTGCTGAGACACGTTTTGATTTCATAATTTTTGTACTCCAGAGAAATCTAAGTCCTCTACTTAAACTTGACGTGTATCTACTGAGGGTCTTGTTTCAATAAACTCACAGGCTCACAATTATTGTGGAAAATTTTGCTGCAAAATCAGATGATTTGTAATGAAACTACATAATATTGTGTATTCATTACGGATCACCTGATTTGGAACTAACAAATGTCACAATTGTGGGCCTGTGAGTTTATTGAAATGGGGCTCTGGTCGTATCTTAAGAGCTCCATTCAGCTATTCAAACTTAAAAGAACTGCGAATAGTTGTGGTCGTCAACAGCTTAGAATCACAAAAACAAGAATCCACCCAATTAAACTACAGCCCCAATGGTTCTAAGCCAATCAGATTGGCCGAACCATTATATATATTTCTTATTTCCTGAAGGGCCGGGCTTCAGACAATAGTACCGTGAAATTACACAAAAAACATTACAAAAAGATAAAATACTTATAATACATCACTAAGTTCATTACACTGGGATCGGCAGTGAAAAATTAAAACTAATTCGAATGGAAAAAAATGTGGTAATTCATTTTTTTAATTTTACCCAAACTTTCAGTGTTTATCAGTATTAGAACAAATAATGTTCACAGAACATTTTCTGTTATTTGGAAACGATTTTCCAAAAATAATTTTCAAAAACAACAGGTTAATCTTGTTACTAATAGCCGATTTAAAAATGTTTAGGCAAAGCTAAGTTGTAGCAATTTTTTACAACAAACAAAATTATATAAACATGACACAGAATATACGACATAATATTAATGCAGCTGTAGAAAGGGACACAGAATTAAATTTACAAGTTCAAAAAACAGCTATAGAATTTTCAAAAAGCAGTCTTGATCACCAAAATAGCTCTACACACGCGACACACTTCACAGAGACCAAAAACGGTCTCGATTTCTGCAATGGGGCAGTGGCTAAGCAACATAATTGTACAGACGCCTGAAAAGAAAGAGAGACAGGTTAATAATGTAACAAAAAAATAAAAAACAAATAAACCAAAGTTATGCTGCCACGCCTGCCATTCCAACTGGAATAGTAGGTTTTGTCATTAAAATTCCAAGATAACTGAAGACTGTAAATACGCTATTATGACTGATCGATTCATACTGACAGCCGTAATGTCCGTTCAGCAGGCACAATTACGAAAAAATCACACCGCAATCTGGTCTCTTATGTACTATTCGTGGCGCGACTTATTCGTAATTTTGCCGTAGTTTAAGTATGAATCGAGCCTAAGCGCAACATACCTAATGTAATATGTACACGTAGAATTTTTTTAGTTATGATGTTATTATAACTACTGAAATAGAGCGCCTTAGACTGGTTTTAGCGTTAGACTGCCTTTATGCATTCCACCCCTCGTATCATATCCAGCCAACTAGGATCATTATGTCTGGATTAGTCTTATTCAAAGGCCTATTCACACAAGAGAGCATGAGCGGACGCATGAGCGGGCGCACACGCACACTTGCCTACTGCATTGTGTGAAATAATGCAGCAGGCAGTGTGAAAATAGAATGCGCACGCTCATGCTCCATGGCATGCGCCATGCAATGCGCCATGCGTGCTGGAGCAAAATGCGCCCTCGTGTGAATAGTAGGGCAAAAAAGTTAAACTTTAACTTTAACGAAATTAAAAATTTAGGGGTCTTACTTTAACTCCAAAAAAAGTTAAAGGTCTTAGTTTAACTGTAACTTTAACTTAAATTAAAACAAGCTTACTTTAACTTTAATTACAGTTATTTAAAAAAAAAGTTATATAAAAGTCATTGATTTTCGGCTTACTTTAACTTTAACTTAAATTGATGCCTGAGCCTTACTTAAACTGTAACTTTAACTTAAATTGAAGCAATGGCCTTTGCTTTAACTTTAACTTAAATGAAAATCGTTTGACTTTTTGCCCTAGTGAATAGGCCTTAATGCCAAGCTTAGTGTGGTCTTGGCTTAGTTTTTATTGGCCAATCCTGACCCACCTGTCTTCCACATCCCTGGACAAATACTCTCGCTCTATTAGACCCTCTATGCGTTTCTTGATGGCCAATGGGTTGGGAGTGAATCGCTTGTTCAGCTGGTTGGTGACCTGAAAAACAAAAAGACAGCTTAGATGGAATGAAAAACACAGCAGGCTATAGAGTATGACAAAATGCGACAATTTTCTACAAAAACCAAGTATTAGGGTAAAAATTAATGTCTGCAGAAATCTTGTCAATAATTTTTGCCAAAACTTCTCAGTCCATTTATCACAGTTCCACTAACGACAAGTAGCAACCAAGCGCTGCGTTACTATAAATCTATCTATATACAACAAATCCACAATTTAAACAAAACAAACAAACTCACATGTATAAGTTTAACAGCCCTAAACATCGACTTAGACTAGTCTTATTGACACTAAGCACGGTTCGTACTTGTCCTCAAGGATACAGGGACAATGTCAAGGACTAATCTTAGTCGGGTGCTGTGAAAAATTGACAAATGCGTTCGAGCTCATCATTTGTATACGGTCTAGAAGTGACCTCAATTATTATTGTCATGCAAAAAATTGGCATAATATTTGGCTATTCAGTTTTTCTGAAATCGCTTAGGGACAAAGCGATAGGGTCAGGACAAGTACAATGTACAAGTGGTTTAATGACTATGCTTACTTCAGTGACGAGCATGTTATGCGTGAGCCGTTTTCTGGCCTTCATGATTCGCACAATGGCTGCTTCGATTTCGTGCTTTCTGTCTTCGTCCACCTTCGTCCGCGTCTCCAGTCGCTCTGGCTCCGACTCGCCTCGCGCGGACACTGAAACAAAAAAAAACGAAAAAAGTGTAAAAAATAATTTTTTATAAAAAAACCGACTAGGAACAGCCTAAATGGCACGTGTTCCTAAGTAGTTGTTTTTTTTTACTTGGGCCATAAATTTACAGAATGAACCTTTAGACTGCGTCAAATAGTGTATAATTTATATACGGTCAAAAAAATCAGTCCTTATAAACTACATGTGGCTCACGACATTGGAAAATGTAAAAAATTTATTTTCTAACAAAACCGCTTTTCTGTGAAATCCTGAATATAACAAAGGACGAGTATAACCCCGTCGCTATTAATTCGTTTCTTGGTACAACCTGCTAAGTTACCCTAATTTTTCCACGGTTAGCAGCTAAAAGGTGTCACGTTTAAATTGCATCCATTGAGTGACATTTCATTGCTGCCGATATGTACCGCTATCCTGGTTCATGATCGCACTACGACAGGCAATAAAACATAGAAAGTACGTAGAAGATAATGACGACTAAGATAAAAAGTGAGCAGAAAAACAAATAGAATACTGAAACCCAGTATAAGAACATACCAGTCTGAATTTTCACTCGGTACAATTTTGACCAGAAGGAATCGTTCACCCAAAACTCATCACCGTCAGCTAAAAGTACAAGATTAATTTGAAAATATTGTAAATTAATTAATCTACTATAATGTATGAAAGTTTATCATTAAAGTTGATCAATAATATGCTAACTAAAGTCTGACCAAAAATTGCTGGACATGAGACTAGAAGAAACACGCGATTCTATTAAGAAACTAACAAATTGCAAGCATCAAGAGTACAGCGAGTAGTCACAAAAATCACGCCACCTGCTTTGTCTCAGGGTTCAGCTATCTCTGGTCAGAAGTTAATCTAGTGATTATGGACCTTATATTGTGAAAACTGTTAGGGTCGATTCAAACTTTACAGCTGTATGTCCGTTCAGCCGGCAAAATTACGAAATAATCACGCCAAATGCCGATATTATACGCTATGAGTGACGGCATTTTCGTACTTTTGCAGGCTGAACGGGCATTCGGATGTAAGTATGAATCGAGCCTTAACCCTTTGCTGCATGAAATATCAAAAATGCACTAAGTCCAGTCATTGGCTGGGTTTTGCTACGTCACCACAGACGGAGCCTGCGTCACAGGGGCACCCTTGTGGCAGGACTGTCACGCCTAGCCACTTGGTCACCGGCTCGCATCACTCGGATATCTAAGGCATCCTCGTGAAGTAACCGATTCTGTGAAACATAACGCCGACAGGTTTCACTAGTGTAAGATAGTGCAATTTTTACACTTATGTAACAGTATGCGGGAAAGGGTTATCTTTCAACGTAGCCAATAAAGCATACTGAATAGCTACAAACAGAGTATTGAACACAAACCAATTTCTTTGCTGCGCTCTTCGATGGCGGACTTTCTGACCAGAACCCTTTGAGAGAATTTGCCCATGGCCAGAGATTGCAGAGCTCGTTTTAAATCCTTCTCCGGGATATCGGTCTCTTGGTGCAGTTCCTTAAAATAATCGAAGAAAACTTTATTCTAAATTTTATGGTAATTGACAAAGTGTTATTTCCACTATTTTTTTCAGTATAATGTTTCAGACCATAAACGCAATGATTCCTGTCACAGCCCTCACAGCAAGCACTTGCTATGAACTAAGGCTGATACTGCTAGTTCAACTGAAACTGCGCACAGAAAGACTAAGGGCTTCTGTACTATTGGCTGAAACACGGAGTACACTACTTTAGGTCCGAAATATTGTAAACAATTTGTTTCTTCATTTTTGTCGAAACCGATCCAAACTATCAAAGCTGACATAAAAGTGGCCCGCAATATGCTCGGTTAGCGTTGGAATACCTCGTTAAATCTTTTTGTCCGACTAAAAACAGAGCGCTATTAATGGTCAAGTCCGTTTAGACCGAAGGTTTGGAACAGAATTTTTGCGTACCCAGGAAAAAAATTTAGGGGGAGGATGACTTTACGATTTTTTGTAATGGGTTAGAATGCACTTTCTAGCAATTTTAACACTTACAAAACGCCTTGCAAACGCAATATCACTAAACCACAAAGTTGCGGGGGTCCGGGGACGGCAGACCCCAGACAAAAATCTCGAGAATTTCTTGAATTTTAGGTCAAATTTGGTCAATTGGAGACGTACGTATCGAAAAATTTTCTCGGCCGGACAACGAAAACCAAAGGGGTGAGTGACCCTTGTGTAAAAATTCACTAAAAAAGTTTTGAGGAGGGGCGAGGGAATTCCCCTGAACCTTCCTTGAACCACCATAATGACGTCTTACTTCATACGTATACTTTTCCCTGGCATTAAACAGCATCAGAATGCACATCTGATAGCTGGACACGCTGAGGATATGTTTCCGGGGCTGTCCTCCCGAGCTCCCGCTGGGTCCCGGTTCTGGAACCACATTATTCCCACAGTTCCCATCCTCCCCTTCGGCGCCCGTCAGTCTGGGACCGTAGAAGGTGGCAATCAGATCCGCGCTTCCCAGCTGAGGCTGCAGACTGATTTTGCGGCCGGAATGCTTGCCCAGATAGAAACTGAAAAAAAAATTGAAAAAAGTAACATTGTGTTTGTTTCATACTCGTCCTTGTCATGAATGGTTCAACCTTGTCCATGTTTGGTTTGTTTCATACTAAAGCCCGGTTCATACTTGTCTTTAAGGACACAGGGACAGAGACAAGGACAAATTTTGGTCAGCTACTGTTAATAATTGACATGAACGTTCTGGCGAATTTTTTGATGACGATTTGCAAGTGCCCCAAGCTTTATTCATGTGAAAAGTTGGCTTATTTGGCCAGGCAGTTTTCTTGGAATCGCTTAAGGACAAAACGATAGGGACAAGGAAAAGGACGAGTATGAACCGGGCTTAATTATCCATATTCCATGATCGGTGTTTCATACTTGTCCCTGACCTAGTCAGGAATGCTACGTCGTTGTCCTTGTTCCTGTCGGTTTGTGCCTAAGCTATTTGAAGAAAACTGTCCCACCAACTTTGATATTTTTTGGCATGATAAATGAGCCAGTTCAGACTTGTGCAAAACACAAACGAACGAAACAATATTCGTTCGGCCAATTTTTAACAGGCAGCTGACCAAAATTTGTCCTTGTTTATGTCCCAGTGTCTTTAAGGACAAAATATCAATCGGCCTGAAATGTAGCAGCTAGTTGTTTGGTAGTAAGTAGCCTTTTTCTTAATTTAGGAGACATTTTTCACTTCACGTCAGGTTAGTCAAATTATTTCTAATTAGAACACACTCATGAATATTAAACCTTTTGACAGAACACGGAAAGAAGTCAACGTATGACATGGGCTAATTATCACCAATTTATAGTACCTTTTGAAATTCTCAAAAGCAGCATTGGCAGGGAGGGGCAACACACAGGCGGGGGTCGACGCTTGCGTTGGCCAAAAGCCTGTGGTCAGAACACGCACGAAGATTTCAACGCTCGTCGCCTAAAAAACAACCATTATATAATTTTGACATCAAGCGAAAACATTAGCCTGACTCTCACTCATAGAAATAAGAAAAAGCAATAAGATCGGAAATTAGATTGAGTACTGAGGGGCAGAAATGAACGACGAACTCAAAAGTAATCAATCAGCCGATTACGATAAGAAACATTAAATAAGCTATTATTGCTAAAATATGACAAATCGTTAACCAGTACCAGACACTCGATAAAATTTTCAAGAGGAATTCTATCATTAGCTTCATTAGTTGATAA
>JASANF010019158.1:0-12186 GCA_030248245.1 Trissonchulus sp. WLG1_4 | reverse complement strand
TAAAAGTTTTTTAGAAACGATCGCATTTGTAACTAGCCCAGTGGTACGATTCTTGCTTCGGGTGCGGTAGGTCCCCATTTCAAATCCCGGGTGATAAGAATTTGTTTTTTTAAATCCAACTTTTGCGAAAAATAGTTCAACTTGATTTTTTCTGTCTACTTTCTATGGTCTATTTTTTGAAAATTTCAAACTTTCTTTATGATTTTTCAAAGTTTTTTTTAAATCTTTTTTCACACGAATTTTGAAGAAAAGGGGTCGAACAAACTATTTGGGTCGGGTCCTGTACTCCTTCAAAGGTCCCGTAACCCAAATTGTTTCCGGTCGTAGACATGGCGCAGGTGGACAATTTTTAACCTTAGGTTTAGTTATAGCTACATAAAATCGGGACACACTAGTGATCTTTTAAAAACTTTTGCCATTATGCCTCGAATTAAAAGCTATTTTGGGCTATTTTTCAAGTTTAAAAATAAACATGCTTCAATTTAGTTTCATTGGGTGGATTTCACAAAGGTGGTTTTACTAAACCATGGTTTTACGAACGTTTTTATATGATTTGCACATAATTTCATTACAAAATGTTGTCTGATTCGTTACGAATTTCCTAGATTTTCTTAAACCATGGTTTTAGCTCAGTTGAAATTTCAGCAAAATAGAGACCTGCTGCTGCTATGCAGCAGGTTTGAAATTTGAACTGAGCTAAAACTATGGTTTATGAAAATCTAGGAAATTTGTAACGAATCAGGCGATATTTCGTATTGAAATTATGTGCAAATTATATAAAAACCAGTACGTAAAACCATGGTTTAGTAAAACCCCCTTTGTGAAATCCACCCATTAGGTTTTTCTGTGTGATGTGCTATCGCGCCAAACCTATAATAGGATAAAATCAGCTGAATGCGACTTTTTACTATACAAATCGGCAAATAACTTCGTTTTACTTCCACACCGAAGCTTCTAATTTAGTACACTGATGGTAATGGCAAAAACACATAATTGGTGCGAAAAGCAAGTATATTGATTGAGTTTGAATTAAGTTATAAATCTTAAAAAATTTCAAAAAACTTCGCGTCTCTTTTTACTTTTTTCAGCCAACTTTTCTCAACATCTACCAAACCGTTTTTCATTATCATGGGCTCTATCGATGTGGTTTGTCATGCCATAACTTTTCTCCTATTTTCATGTTGAACGGTTGTGGCTTCGCTGAAAAATGTGAAAAAAACCTCATTTTTAACGCATTTTCTGAAAATGGTGAAGTTCACTAACTTCTCAGTACAGTTGTTAGAAGCAATAAAACCTATGTGTATATTATGTGCAACAATTTGCAAGTCAGATTTATATGTTAAGTTGTAAAATTGCGTGATATTTTTGATTTTTTAAATTTGATATTATGGTGAACGTAATTTGAATTATTATGTTTGTTGCTTCATAAACTTTCAAATTCTTCTTCAAGTCTTCGTATATATACGTAGTAGCAGACACGTGACGTACAATGTACATACGTTATTACTATCGTAATTTCTGATTTTTTCTTATTTTTTTGCGTTGAAAATCATTTTTATTTTTAATATTTTTGAATCCTAGTCAAGTTGTACCCTCAGAATTAATAAATCCCTATAACGAAGGGCCTTTTTCTAAAATGGACTTAACTGGACTTGACTTAACTGGACTTAAACCAGCGGACTTAAGTGGACTTAAACGCATTCCAAAAATACCGGATTTAAGTGGACTTAATTAAGTCCGCTGCAAGTTTAAGTCCAGTTAAGTCGGACTTGAGTGGACTTAAATTTGCAGCGGACTTAATTAAGTCCACTTAAGTCCAGTATTTTTGGAACGCAGACTTAATTAAGTCCGACTCGATTAAGTCCGACTTAATTAAGTCCAATTTCATTCCTAAAATAACTTCGGCTTTTAAGACTCTGTGTGGATTACGAGTTTTTGTTTATAACTTTTGACTAGTTTTACCGTTCTGCATGTGTAATACGTCATTCGAAAGCTCAAAAATTGCGCTTTTCAACCATGTAAATGTTAAAATTTTTTATGGTTTTATTTTTTAAAATTACATCCTGAACAACTTTAAAAAGTTGTGACAACTGTATTGTACCATTCTAAAACAAAAATTTTCGTTTAAGGCTGGCGTATGCCCGCGTTTAAGGGCTGTTTCTGTGTTCAGTATGGTCTTGTGGTTTGTCATTGGCCTCAGATTGATTTCGACTTGCGAAGTCTTCGATACTGTTCTTAACCTGCGATTAATTCATATGTACTTTCATTCATGCATCTTTGGGACAGTTCTGAAGCAGTCTTACGTACGTCAGCCAATCAAATTGAGGCATATTACATGTGACACCATGAACAGCCAAAGGGATGTTTTCAGTTATCGAAATCTTAATCAGTTCAGTTAATCAGTTAACTGATTAGATTAAAATTAGATCAGTTCAGTTATCAGTTAATTTTGCAAAATTTCAATCAGTTCAGTTACAGTTAAGTTAACTTAACTGTAACTGATAACTTTAACTGAAAATATTTTCAGTTATTTCTTTAAAAATGCTGGTTTCTTTTTCCGCTAATCCCGATATTTGCTAAAGTTTTCACGTAGTTTCTACTAAATTAGAACTTAATTAACTTCTAATTATTAACTATTTAATTACTAATATTTGAATCTACTCAAAACAAAAAACCTCTTGTCAACATGGGATCAAACATTTATTTCAATACGAAAACTTTAAACTTCTGTAACAACTGCCAAGTTGCAACTGTAAATGACATGAACTCTTGGAAGAATGGGTGCAAAACAATGCCCAGAATAGGTAGAATAAAACATAAAACAATGAATCAAATAAAATAATAGGCAGAACCTTAAGTGGTTCTAAACTGGAAATTCAAGTATGATCATTCATTTAATTGGCGTTTTGTCCTTTCAATGCTTTTAGCGACAATTCTACAGATACAAAAACTTGAAGATCATAGCAAAAAGTAAACAAGTAGAACGTCACAAAGGATTTTATGCATGTTTCGACGCATAACTGAAAATGATTTTCAGTTATTGCATGTAACTGAAAAGAATATCAGTTAACTGATTTCAATAAGTTTTTTACAGTCGAAGCAGTTCAGTTACAGTTAAGTTAACTGCTTTTGCGAATTGTGCAGTTAAGTTATCAGTTTTTAACTGCTTTTCAAAATCAGAGCAGTTCGGTTATCAGTTATTATCAGTTAACTGTAACTGCTTAACTTTAACTGAAAATGAATCAGTTAGCAGTTAACTGAAAACATCCGTACATGGGCACCAATTTAGTCGTACTAAATTTATAATTATGTAGAAATGGCCATCGCATAACCAATAGCCATAAAGTTAACAGTAGTTAAATTTGAATAAATATCGGTTAACCGGGTAACCGGTTAACCGATTATCGGTTAACCGTCGGTTAACCGGTTAACCGCCGGTTAACCGGTTAGTGCGTTGACCGAAATGGTAAGCCGTTTGGTTAAGCCGTTAACCGAAATGGTAAGAAATTGGCTGAGCCAATCAGACAGTTGCAGGCCGACTAGTGGAAAAAACTGCTAGTTCGTGTTGCGTAATTGAAAATGTGTTTCAGAGCATTTTTTTCGTGAAAATTTGAAATGTTAAAAATATGTATCTGAAACCTAAAAATTTCTACAAGTATATAAAGCACTTTTACGACGGCTTTTCGAGTCCCCTGGTAGTCTAGATGGTAAGCTTTTTGCTTGCCAATCGGGCACCCACGGATCGAATCCCGTTCTGAGTTATTTTAATTTCAGTTTTACTTTGATTAGCAAATGCGATTAATATACTTTTAAGTTATTTTCAACGAAACGCAGTTAATCCAATCGAGTTTGAGCATTATTTCACGTGTAAAAGACTGTTCGTCTGTCCTCAAGGAGTATGAATTAATCACCCATATATAAAGACACGGACAAGGACTTTACTTTACTTTTACTTTTTGTTAACTCTTGATCAACTTCACACATGCAAAAACAAACTATTATGTTGTTTTCGCAAATGCAGACGCACATGTAAGATGATGCGGCACTCTGGTCGAGACATAGTGAAGACTCAAATGTCATTGGCTAAAAATGACAAACCTGGACCACGTGATGAAGACGAGTAATTACAGATGTACATGGGGGGGTCTGGGGGGGGCAAGCCCCCCCCCCGATTTGAAATTACGGGCCAAGCCCCCGTGCAGATTTGACCCGTCAGGACAAGCCCCCCCCTCCTTGAAACTCCAAAATTACCTCAGATCGCCCTAAAATGCTTAAAAAATAAGCAGAGTGGAAAAATCGCTAAAAAATCTGAATTTCGCAAAAAATTTGCCACTTCTAGGCAAAAACTAGAAATTTTTGCGTTTTTGGGACAAAAAATTTGGACCAGCCCCCCCTAAAATGTCGAAAATTTCGGGACAAGCCCCCCCCCAGACCGAGACCCCGTGTACATGTATGCGAGTAATCAATAACACCCGGTCAATCAAAAACAACAAAAGTGCCATAACAAGAAACACTATAGGACAACAAATTTGGTCAAATAATGACTGCTGGACACCATGTAATTTCTGTGTCGTATTATTTTTCAGCAGGATTTATGTGTCACTATGGTCTTATCTGGAGTATTTTCAACCATATTTGACAAAGCGTAAGTCTGAAAACCCACATTTACTACACTCGTTAGTGGTACAAAATTTTTAAGCTTTATAAAAAAGTTACGTTATTACAAACTTTAAAATTCAGTCCTACAACGGTTATCAGCTCTAAACTTGAAATTTCAGCCAAAAAGAAACATCATACGTTCCATAAAAATGCCAGTAATCAACTGAAAAAGACTGATTATCGGCCATATAGCAACTTTAACAAAATAAAAAAAACTTAAAAAGTACGTCATCAAAAAGCCTATTTATTTAGCTATCATTTGACATATAGATCATCTAAATCGGTTCAGTATGTCAAAAGTTATAAACGATTATGTGAGAGCTATCAAGCACTTAAATCCGCCAAGTCCGCGTAAAGTTACGCGGACTTAAAATCCTTCCAAATACGTGTAAATTTAAGTCCGCGGACTTAAGTGGACTTAATTAAGTCCATTTTAGAAACGTGCAAAAGCTAAGTCGGACTTAAATAAGTCCAGCGGCAACTTAAGTCCACTGTTATTTCTGGAATGCGATCGGACTTAAATTTAAGTCCGGTGATATTTTAGAAATGCGACTGGACTTAATTAAGTCCACTGGCAGCGTTAAGTCCACTTAAGTCCACTTAAGTCCGATTTTGCATTCCAAAATTCCGGACTTAATTAAGTCCAGTTAAGTCAAGTCCAGTTAAGTCCATTTTAGAAAAAGGCCCGAAGCCAACCAGCATGGTCGTGGTAGTCCAACGGTTAAACTTTTTCACGTCCGCTCACCGAATATGTGTCGACTCGACACAAGTCAGTAACCTGATTTAGAAACTAGAAACGGCTGTTTGAATAATTTTTGCACTAATGGACTTCTCTTGACCTCGGGACTTCAAAAATACAAGTTTTAAAAAAATTTAAATTTTTTGAAAAAATTTCAAATTTTTATAATTGTATATATACAAAATGCTAGTTTTTTTCATTTTCTGAGCTGAGGAACGTCTTTTATGCAAGAATTTTTGAGTTTTGGTTGCTAAAATTTCAAAAATTTTCTAAAATTTGAAAATTTAAAATTTTTTAAAAATTTTATATTTTTTTAAAATTAGTTTTTTGAAGTACTGATGTCAAGAGGGGTCCGTTGCTGCAAAAATTATTGAAATCGGCTCAGTAAATTTCAAATTCCGGACTGGTGGGGGAATAACGGAAAAGACCCAATTTTTTTGTACATTGACTGAATTTTACCAATATAGTCAATCACAGTCAGATAATTCGTTTTAGTTTAATAAATTTTGATATTTCCCACATTTTGTTGATTTTTTTACCGTAACGGCGGAAATTGCGAAGCAAGTAGGATTAACAGAAGCAAGCCCGCAAGGCAATTGATAATAAGGTAAAATGAGTGACGGATACGATTTGATGGAGGCGGAAGTGTAAAACGCACTTCGCACTTTAACCATTTAATGCCCAGAGTATCTCTCTCTAGGCAACCTCCATCTGGCACCTTCTAGTTTTTTGGCCATTGCTCGAGCTACGTGCTTCGTAAAGACATCGCGAAACCACTATTCGATAGATGAAATGAATGGTGAACAAAACATAATCATTCGATTAATGGTCTAGGACGCACCGTTTTTGAGTTATAAGCGCTCAAAGTTGAAAATTTTTTAAAACCTCACCCTAGAGTATCAACACAGCAACGGTGCTCCTGCCATAGTTGAATGCTAGAAATAAACTACATTATCCGCTGTATCTGATGCACAAAAACCGGACTGCTGGAGTCGCGTTCGAATTTCATAATGTGGCCTTAAAAAAAACTACTTTTGCGATGAAAAAAATTCAAATTTGCACATTGCTAAATTAAGCATAGGCTTCGTTGTGTGGCAGTAGGACTAAAAATTGATGGCTCAATGCGATCAATTCTCCTGAAAAAAAGTTCAAAGATCATGTCACTAAAATAAACTAGTCAAGTTGCATAGCCACAAATATGGTGGCAGTTTATCATGTGATATCTCCCATGAGGCTCTGGGCAAGAAACGGTTATAAAACAACTGAATACTAAATTTTTTAGTCCGTGAGCTCAAAACTGAGCAATTTGAAGCTAGTTAAAAATTAACTAGACTGAAAGCTAAAAAATTAACTAGACTGAAATCGGTTGAAGATTTGCAAATCACCGTTCCCATAATAGGACATAATAAGGAGAGTGTCGTTAACGTACTTTTTGCAGAATGTAAACAAGCAAGAGCACTCGGGGGGCTGCTGCGCCGTAGGAAAGGTGCACTTTGAGCTGCTTCCGGAGGGGGCGGGCTTCGCCGTGAGCTGCGGCCGATGGGGGACTGCGTATTGAGCCGCGGCCGTAGGGCGCTGCACCTTGGGCTGCAATTTTTGCTGTTGAAGAAATCTTAGTATAAAATTTTAAATTTAAAATTTCGCAATCTTAAAAAAACGTTCACTAGAACTTTAAAATTAAGCTTAAAAATGCTTTTTCAAAACAACCGGATTAAAGGGACTTAACTTTTAGTGCTGCTTTTTAGTAGGACTAAACGGATTTAACTATGCACGCTAATGACAAGCGTGCATGTTATAACCGTATAGTCCAGCACAGTGACAGTTTTGGAATGGGGTGAGACTAAAATTAAGCCGCTGACTTATTTTAACATGTTTAGTCCGTTTAACCCGATTTGACACTCCAAACCTCGGACTAAAATAAGTCCAGTTCGTTTAATCAGGTAAGAAATAGGCCCTTGCTGAGTAAAATGTGTCTCCGTGTGGCCATGCAGCCACCAATCTCTCCAAGCGAAAGCTGTATTACGGATTCGCACATCGTTGGCTTCAGTTCAGAGTTGATATCAGTCGTTTACTCAAGAAGCCAGTCTGACCGTGTTGACTGTTTTTACGCATTCCTCGGATAATTCTTTACAAAGCAAAAACTTTTCTGTTCATTTTTCATTATAAACCTACTTTTAATTTCTGAAGCCGAAAAATTATGAAAACTAGATAAGAAAAATGCCCTGCGGGACTCTGGTAGGATAATAGGCAAATTTGCAATATCCATTTATATCATCCATTGTATAAGAACCGAAACTGAAGCTGAAAAACGACCTGTTAAAAGTCTGCAAACAAGAGCATTTTGACTGAGCAATAGGCCGACTGCTGCGCCCTATTATTGCGGGCAAAATCGGTTAGTGATATTTGAGTTAGTGATCTTGAGGCCCCAAACTCTGCCCTAAATTAAATTTAAAAGCATACACTACACTCACACACCGTAGGTAGTTAGGATGCCCTTGTTTTGGAGCTATACACGTAGCCTGGTATAGTTTCAAAACAAGGAAGAGGTGAATCTGGGAACCACCCTGTACTCGAGCACCTTTTGGGCAAACATAAGAAAAGGTCTTTCTTGCTCAACAGGAGCCATTAATCGACAGAAGTAGGTAGTATATACTTAATAAGCATAGTATGGTCCTGTCCTGTCTGAATTATTGTGTATTGCGAAGAGTACGTAATGGGGAAAACTACGACACTTTTTCTTATTCTAGCTAATCGGCCGGAATAATGCTCCGGCCGAAATAACTGTTTTACGCCTTGATTACAAGGGGGGATTTAATTTTTTTCGCCTTGATTTTTACCCTCCCCCCTCGAATCAAGACATGTCCTGATTTGAGAGGGGTACCCTCGTTTCAGCACACCATCATCATAAAATCGGTGGTGTCTTGATTTCAGGGGGGGTACACCCTCCCGTTTCGGCACACCACCAGCTCACCACAGGTGCCCCGCAGAAATCAAGACACTGCCTAGATTTGCGGGAAAGTTCCCCCCTCGAATCTATTTGAGCGAAAGTGGGTAAAAATGCACCCGACGAAAATTTCTCAAAATTTACGTATTTTGATCAATAAGGATGTAGCGTAAGCACTAAGCAGCATATTGTCAAGCAAGCGGTAGTTTTACTTTACATGATTAATAACTAACTGAGATAACATAATACTCATATTTAAGAGGGGGCGCCGGGTCCTCAAAATTTAGCCGGAATGGCCGAGACTTTTAACACCATTCTGTGTATGCCCAGACTAAGCCCAAGAGGCCCAATTATACAACCGTGGTGCCCGCAATAATAGGGCGCAGCAGTCGGCCTATTGCTCAGTCAAAATGCTCTTGTTTGCAGACTTTTAACAGGTCGTTTTTCAGCTTCAGTTTCGGTTCTTATACAATGGATGATATAAATGGATATTGCAAATTTGCCTATTATCCTACCAGAGTCCCGCAGGGCATTTTTCTTATCTAATAGATAATATTTCCATTGAAATCTAACAAACTGCACATAATGAGTAATGACTCCTTCTGCTAATAATACTGCTAATTTTGCCCAAAGATATCTGCTAAACCGCCACCAAAGCAACAATATGAGCTCAGAAAACCAAAAAGCATAAAACCGACTGCATTTGGGAAGGATTAAACCCATCTGCGTATTGGGGTGACTCGGAGTTTTGGGTTTTTTACATTTACCAGCGTGTTGTCTCAGCACAAGATTAGCTAAAACAACTAACTTTAATTCAGGCAGAGTGTCATGTTCTTCCAATGATGCACTCTTGTATTGTTAAAAGTTTCAATTGTTCGCTTTTAATTTATACTGCGCAACAGGCCTAATGTTGTCGAACGTTCACCCTTCTCACTACTGGATTACTTTTGCAGTAAACTTTTGCTTGTTCTCAAAGGCTTAAGTAACAAGCCCAATCTGCGGCAAAATCTTCAGTAAGCATCAAACATGAACTTTTAAAGTAAACTGACCAGAGGTCAGTTAAAACCTGTTGTGCAGCGGTATTTACTTATTTATTTAAACATAGTTAAACTATAACTAGAGAAAGCGCCAATATATAATTGGTGAAACAAATTAAAGACGGCAAACTTACAATAAGTACAGTAATTCAAAAATAACAAGTGGGCCCCTAAAAGGGGCAAATTCCGACATAGTGGCGTAAAGTTACTACACGCCAACAGGGTCACTTGCAATAGCGCATGGTGGAGTAAATACATGATCAGTGACTAACTATTTGCCCAAAAAGCCTCAGATAATTTTCAAATTTTAATCTCCGTCAACTTCTTCAGTCTGCTGTTCAACTTCAGCACGCCGTCATTTCAAGTTAAAAGTCAATGCATTGCGCACGTATGCCACCTCTCCAGTAATAGGTACAGAATGACGTCAAGTCCAACGTCTACATGTGTACGGTCATAGCATTCTCTGCGCTGACGAACGACTAGCCATCGGGTCCTAACTGCTTGTATACTATTCGAAAAAGCACACTCTTTTACTTCCTTACTTTGTTGATCTAGACTCACTGGTCGCTGTGATTTTGAATTTTGGTCGGTAATTTTGGTCAGCGACTTCATTAGAACAGAAATTAATAACTACTGAACTGACACACCTAGCAGTGAAACTCATTTGCATACTTGGCAATAAATGCTCCACCTTTGGCAAACTGATTGGCTACCTTGTCATGTACGTACGTAGACAGTATCACTACTGATTGGCTTAAAATTCTCGACTTAATTTGCATAAAAATTAGATTGGTTGGAAATTCCCCAAACTGTTCGTCTAGTTCCAGACAGTCAGAAGGGGGGGGGGGGGCTGCGCGGAAAAATTAAAAACCATGTAAACAAATAAAATGTACCTATGTCCAACTTTAACTTACACACCAAGTTTAAGATAATGCATAATAGATCATATTAAAGCTTTTATTTTGTTGTTTCAGGTTAGTTTCGTAATATATGGCCCCCATTGGCAGGAAAAAAAGTGCCCTATATTAGGCCTATGCTGAGCATAGGGCCTGGCGTGGCTCACAGCACGGAGTATGTACTCCTGGTGTTAAAATCCTGTTACAAATATTCCGCCTCTAGGCGGAATAAAAATGCTACCGAAACCCGGGATTGAACCACGGACCTTAGGATATTAAGTCTGACGCTCTCACAACAGAGCTATTTCAGCCACGACTAGCCACAGATACAATCTTCAAGTCTATGTATTTGCATGAAATCCTGTGCTCAATTGATAGTTTTCTGCAATTTTAAGGTTAACACATATGACTGTATTTTGTTGCACATGATACTTTTCTAAATTTCTGTTCTCGTTGTAATTCCACAATTGATGCAGGGTAATGATTGCTGATCATACAATCCGAGACTAACTGCGAGAAAAAATCTATCTGATACCAATAATTAGACTCCATGACTATCCAACTGTGGAACCCCGTTGGCTAAGATGGTAGTGCGTTTGATTTCAAATCTAAGGCCGAGGGTGCGATTCTGTCCCTGATGTTCTTTTTCCTGTTGTGCCACAGCACAACAGGTCTCTAATTTTGATTTCTGGCGGAATACACTGGGCTTGTAGTGCAATGTACGTCTGTGCGTTAGTTTGCTTTGCATATTAGAGCTACTGCGCGAGCGTCACATCATTGTCTAGTGCAAAAGTTACACTGTAAGCTGGAAAAATGTCAATGTGCGTTTGTTTAGTTCATGTATGTCACATAGTGCGCGTGTGTCACATTGCTGATAGTACCAACATTTGACCAAATAACTTTGTTGGCAGCATCTTACATATACTTCCTGCGAACTGTAGTCATTTTTGGTCATGAAAGAATGAATACACTTCTCACCCATCAAAACAACCCATTCCTACATAATTTGTTGTAAGATAATTAAAACTACTTCCAGTTTTTGCATAAACAACTTATTGTAAGATTGCATAAAAACGCATTGAACTTTTGCATACACATTTTACAATAAGATAATTATATGCTGCACAACAGGTTTTAGCTGACCTGCTGGTCAGCTTACTTGAACATAATTCTTAATACTTACTGAAGGTTTTGCCGCAGGTTGGGCTTGTTTGTATTTCATGATTTCGATTGGCATTTCACAGCCAGTAACTGCGTTTTCGCCACCCCTTGAAAATTAACACTGAACGATCTTAACGAAAGGTAGAAAATGCTGCAAAACACATGTGACGCTCGCACTGTTGGACTAAATCGTACGCTACACAAACGCACTGACAAAAGATGTCACAGAAGCTCAGTGTTATTGTTCAAAATCAAAATTAAAGACCTGTTGTGCTGCGGCACAACAGGAAAAACTGAGAAGTACATTCTGTATACCGGGCCTTAATGCCTAATGCTCATTGTTGCAAAATAGCTGTGCTTGCGACCCGACCGGACCCCAACTGCAAAAATGTGTAGTGGAAAACTAAGAAACTAAGCTTATTATTAACCTTTATACATTTGCTTAACTCCTGCAACTTAACAGTAGATAACTCTCTGATTGCAAAATCGCATAAAATCCATGCAATTTGCAAGTAAAAAGTACACCCGTGGAGTATGTTATCATTTAATAGAAAGAACATATCTTACTTACAATCTACCTCATTATCCAACTCCAACCAACGAGGCTACGCAATGGCAACAAGTCAAAAATGACGTTTTAATAGACAATTAAATTTATATAATAAAAAATGCATACACAAAACATGAAGGCATATTAATCTTCAGTACTAAAGAAAAACAACGGTAAAACTGACCATACAACACCGGGAT